>NC_069441.1:846010-943992 GCF_026875155.1 Cherax quadricarinatus
AGGTGTGACCGAGAAAATTACCCAGGATAACATTAATTAGTGATGAAAACCCAGATGACCCACAACCTTCCACCTCTGGTGCTGGGCCGGCTCATTCATGTTCACCTGTACCAGGACGAAAGAGGAAACTATTTGCCCGTGTACAAGACTCAGATGTGAGCAGTGCAAGTGATAGTGATAGTGATTTCAAGGTTATTGAAAGCAGTTCTAGTTGTGACAGTGAGGGTGAATATTCTCCAGTGAAGCGGCAGTATATACGACGTCACATGCGGTCTGGTAGTGTGCCATATTCTCTTCCAAGAGGAAGGAGTACATCTCGGAGCACATCCCGTGGCCCTACACCACGTCCTGATAGTGAAGATGACGATATTGTTACGATAGTGTATAAATGATGTGAGTGAGGCAGCATGCGGTGGTGGTGATAGTGATGGTGGCATGAGCCATGTGACACCAGCAGCGGGCCACGCTACTACCCGCACTGCTGACTCTGCACAACTACAACCAGCCTCACCCGACCCCACACTCCCACAACCACAACCTGCACAACCACAACCTGCACAACCACAACCACATTACAATATCCAGAACGCACCAGCTGACTGCATCTGGGATTGGCAGCAAGATGACGAGTTTGTTCCCAATCCCCATGACTTTGATGGAGGACAAAGTGGAATTTGGCCATCATGTACACTTGGGAACAATCCCACTGAACTGGAATGCTTTCAGTTGTTCTTCGATGAACCCCTGATGGACATTATTGTCAGGGAAAGCAATACATACTATGAGTACACCATGGCAAACACTATTCTGTCACCAAGATCACGCCTACACCAGTGGAAGGACACAACTGTGGCAGAGATGTATCTGTTCTTTGCCACAATAATGCTTATGCCACATGTGTATAAGCATAGTGTCAACACACAATGGGCGACAGACTGCCTGATTTCAACCCTTGCTTTCAGTGACATTATACCAATGAATAGATTTGTGTTACTGTTACATATGTTACACTTTTCAGACAAAACCAGGCCTGACAGAAGCGACAGGTTACATAAGATCAGATGTGTGTTTATGTACCTGAAACAAAAGTGCTGTATGTATTTTTATCCCTTCAGGAAGCTTGTTATTGACGAGTCTTTGATTTTGTTCAAAGGAAGACTCTCATTCAAGCAGTATATACCAAGCAAGAGGAAACTCTTTGGTATAAAGTTATTTGTTCTGTGTGATTGCAAAACTGGTCTGGTTTTGGATATACAGTGGACCCCCGCATACCGTTGGCATCACATAACGTTTAATCCGCATACCGATACATTTTATCGCTAAAATTTTGCCTCGCATACCGCTTAAAAACCCGCTCACCGCTGTTCGTCCGAGACATGTCCTATGTGCACCTTAGCCAGCCTCACATGTTCCGCCGGTGGCATTGTTTACCAGCCAGCCTCCGCGGTAGCATCCAAGCATACAATCGTAACATTTCGTATTATTACAGTGTTTTTGGTGATTTTATCTGGAAAATAAGTGACCATGGGCCCCAAGAAAGCTTCTAGTGCCAACCCTACAGCAATAAGGGTGAGAATTACTATAGAGATGAAGAAAAAGATCATTGATAAGTATGAAAGTGGAGTGCGTGTCTCCGAGCTGGCCAGGTTGTATAATGAACCCCAATCAACCATCGCTACTATTGGTGGTACAGCTGCTGCTGCTGCTGCACTGTCAGCTGCTGCTGCTGCTGTAGCATCGTCTGCTGCTGCTGTAGCATCGTCTGCTGCTGCTGTAGCATGTCTGCGCTCTGCTGTCTGCTGTAGCACTGTCAGCTGCTGCTGCTGTAGCATCGTCTGCTGCTGCTGTAGCACTGTCAGCTGCTGCTGCTGCTGTAGCATCATCTGCTGCTGCTGTAGCATCGTCTGCTGCTGCTGTAGCATCGTCTGCTGCTGCTGTAGCACTGTTGTTGGTGTGGCTTATTGAGAATATACCAAGAAACAATTAACCCCAGAGGATTTTCCACCCAGGATAACCCAAAAAAGTCAGTGTCATCGAAGACTGTCTAACTTATTTCCATTGGGGTCCTTAATCTTGTCTCCCAGGATGCAACCCACACCAGTCGACTAACACCCAGGTGAACAGGGAAAAATGCCTGGAACTAGTGCTCATATTGGTGAATTTAAAGCCAGCAAAGGTTGGTTTGAGAGATTTAAGAATCGTAGTGACATACACAGTGTGATAAGGCCTGTTCTGGAAGAAAATGCCAAACAGGACCTACAGTACTCAGGAGGAAAAGGCACTCCCAGGACACAGTGTCTCATCAGTCATTGCTGCATCTTCAATAAAGGTAAGTGTCATTTATTCTTCATTTAGTAGACTAGTACATGCACAATATATACTGTGCATGTACTACTCTACTATTGTGCATGTATCCTTCTCTTTGTGTGTAGGAAAATGTATATTTCATGTGGTAAAAATTTTTTTTTCATACTTTTGGGTGTCTTGCACGGATTAATTTGATTTCCATTATTTCTTATGGGGAAAATTCATTCGCATACCGATTATTTCGCATACCAATGAGCCCTCTTGCACGGATTAAAATCGGTATGCGGGGGTCCACTGTAATTGTGTACACTGGCGGTAAAACAATGGAAGATACCAGGAAGTTACTGGGTATCTCTGGTGATGTGGTTAGAACAATGATGGAGCCATATCTTGGTAAGGGACATATTTTATATACTGACAACTGGTACACAAGCCCTATACTCAGTGATTTCTTGCGAGTGAACATGATGGATGTGTGTGGCACAGTGCGTAGAAATCGTAAACATATGCCTAGGTTCGATGCTGGCAGTTGTAGAGGTGAAGTGCAGGTGCTTGCTGCCAATGACATCATGGCATTTCGGTGGCATGACAAACGTGATGTCACACTGCTGACATCAGTTCACCGACACGAAATGGTAGACACTGGCAAGCAGAATAGAGAGACCAATGAACCCATTGTAAAACCTGCAGCTGTGATGGATTACAACCTCTGCAATAGACCAGCGCCCATGAAATTATCAACACATGTCCTCTCGTCTGAGGCCTAGTGATCACTACCCCATACCACTGCCTGCTGCTACTGCCAAGAAAAATGCTCAGAAGAGGTGTTTTGTCTGTGGATATACCACAAAACGCCCACAAGAACGCAGAGACACTCGTTTTATGTGTGAGGAGTGTAAGACACCATTGTGCTTATACCCATGTTTCAAAGAATTCCACAAGCTGCAGCACTTCTAGAAAAGTGTCCAGTGATTGTACATATGTATATATATTATAAAACAATCGTAATAAACATTTGTTTACATTGTTTGTGTAAACAAGTTTTAGCAACATTATAATGATACGAGTGTTTTTGCTATAATTGTGTTACATTCAACAAGTGTATATTTGAACATTGCACAATAATTTGGTCTCACAGGCCACAAAAGTTATGTGAAAAAATAAAATAGTGAAAAAAACAAGAAACCATCGAATACAAGTAAATCAAAGTTTACCGGGTGAGCGGCAGTCGCCGCTGTTGCCGCTCGCAGGTCAATTTCAGCAAACTTCAGGACTCTATATCTCGGTAAGTACTGATGGGAATTTTTTTTTTTGGGGGGACTAAAACAATCAGAAAAATAATCTTAACATTTTCATAAGAAAAAATATTTTTTTTTTTCGAATATTTTGCGACACGAGGAGACACTTCAGGATTGGGCCCTTCGACAGTCAAAGGGTTAATAACACATGGCTTAACACTGTGCTTCAAGTAGTTTCATATATACTCCTGTGTGTCTAAAGCATTGCTGGGACCTATAAATACTTTGTATATATTCCAAGACAATAGTAAATGACCAAGGCAGGTGTAAATGTTCATCCGTCAGTGTGTTTGTGACAATTTGAGTACAATTTCAGTACCTAATATTAGTGTCAGTACAAAGATTGGCTATGAAATCACAACAGCTACTATAATTTGTAATTATCAGAACATAAAAATTATATAAAATAATATAAAAATGAAAAGAAAAGATATATCAGCAACACTTTGCAAGCAGCAGGACTCGATGTTGCCATCAGGTGAGCATCCAGTGCCAATTCCCGGTCTTATGTCTCAGTAAGTACTGGTCCTAAAAAATTTTTTTTTGTCATATTACACACAAAAAATTGACCTCTTTAATTTAAAAAAGAAAAACTATTTTTTTTTTGTTTAAATATTCAGAGTGCAGGGCGAGCGAACGTAGATCTACATTTGGACAGTTAATGGGTTAAATGTTGGCCGTACCATGGCTAGACCATACTAGCAGTACTCTTTCATTCTCTTCATTACAGAGTGTGCGTGTGTTTTATAATCCAGAATTTTAAATAAAAATTTTAAATACAGTAGAGCTCCACTTACAGGCAGGTTAGGTTCCAGGCTACCGCCAAAAGAGTGGAATTCCCGTAAAGTGGAACCCCCTTTTTCTTTTCCATTATAAGTGCACATAAATACGAGATAAGTTTACACTAACATATATTGGCATTATAAAACAATAAAAAAGTAAAATACACATATTGTACACTCATTACTTACATTAAAATATTTGTAGTCTTAATGTAGGGTGAAATGAGTAGTATTTATTGTAAGAAATCAAGTGTGGTATGTATGGTAGCCAGTCAGGCTACCATACCAGGCCACCTCAGCCACACATAATATTCCATGACATTTAACCCTTTGAGGGTCGACAGGCCCTCTCCGAAACTCGTTCTCAGGGTCGGCCAAATTTAAAAAAAAAAAAAAATTATTTTCTCTTATGAAAAGATAGAGAATCTTTTCCCGATCATAAAGACACCAAAAGTTTGAAATTTGATAGAAAACTTACGGAATTATGCCCTTGCAAAGTTAGCGGTCTCGGCGATGTTTACGCATCGGCGATTTTGCCCACTTTGAGCCCCCATTTTCGGCAATTTCACTGTACTAGTCGACAAAAAACATAAATATTTCGCTAGAACTCCATTTTTCTATCGAAGGGGTGCAAAAAAACCACTCATTTATAAAAAATCAACTATCCAGTACATTGGTCAGAATTTAGCAATTTTGCCAATTTCACACAAATTTCAAAAGATGCCAATTTCCGAATAGGGTCCAGAATACACAAGAAAGACATTCCTGGCACTAAAATGACATTTCCTCTAGTCATTAGTAACGTCTCAAGGCCCCCCTTATATTCCTTTTGCTTTCCACTTTGAATTTTTATTTTCACAAAAAATAAGATTTACTGTTATGCAGATACTGCATTAGTGTAAAAAATGGTTTTAAATATTATTGGTGCAATGTGAAAGAATATTAGACTCACCAGTTGACGTGTATTGCACGCTTGGCACGATTTGTGTTTCTTTTGAAGTTTGGTAAAAATCGAACATTTCTGCTACTTTGAGCTAATTTCAAGGCACTTTTCTTTGTAAAACCAGTCAAATCATTCAATTTCTGTAAAATGTTTTTCCATTCTATAAAATGTGACCGAGAAAACTAGAATACAACAATAAATACCATACGAAAATACACTGCAAAGTCGCTGATTTATTAAAAAAAAATGGTCAAAGTTTTTTTTTTCTCATTATGCACTGTGTGCTGCAGGATTTTTTTTAGACTGTGCACACTGACCACATAGACCCATTCTTTCATATGAAGGCCTACCAGCTTTCTCCCACTAGATTTGAGGCCGCTAGAATTTATGAGTACTAGTACGTCAAAAACCCCTACGCGTAAGACGTACTAGTACGACGAAAACCCTCAAAGGGTTAAAGCATCCCAGAGCAATAAAATGCATATACAGTTCATTCATTACTTACCTTAAAATATTTCTAGTCATAATGTTGGATCAGAGGTGAGTAAATGAGATAAAACGAATAAATGAGAGAACGAGAATGAGTGTATGAGAGAGAACAGGCATGGAGTTTTGTAAACAAATCAGGCAGATGCGAGTTTTGCAAACAAACCAGGTGTATGCGTCTGGTTTGTATTCACGTTGATACAGTAGAATAAATAAAGAGCAACACTCCCATTCTTACGTAACACCATTTTTAGAAGAAAGGACGCTCCGAGCGAAGGCATACAAAAGTAATATTTTCTATAGTTACCCACAGTAACATTCTCTCTGAAGTTGAACTAGAGAAAATTTTATTCCTGCCGTCACTCCTACAAGTCGTCTGGCTACCACATCTTATATTTATGGTAATTTGTTCTACTGTGGAGTGTATTTATCATGTTTATGTATTATGTGTTGTGTTTATTATATTTTGAAAAAATATCATAGATGGATTAATGAAAATGTGTACATTAATGTAATATACGACATTTAATGAGACTCACTGATTATTATTACTAAAATGGCATCTCGAAACATAAGACATTCTTACTGATTTTAATGTGTACCTGCATGCCAGCACAATGTGTAAGTATATTTAGGTACAGGTATACATAAGTATAATTATCAGAGTACAGTGGAACATACGAGTTTTCAGGATACGAGCAGTTGCTCGGTCAATTTTTTGTTTCTGGATATGAGCAAAAATTCAGGATGCTAGCTTCCCCCTCAAATGACGTTTTTTTTTTTTTAGACCTCCAGATCTTACAAAAATAAAAGTGAATATGTAATTGTAGTTCATTGTCATGATATGTTGTTTTTACTGCTTAAGTCTATACCTGGAGTTTACCTGGAGAGAGTTTCGGGGGTCAACGCCCCCGCGGCCCGGTCTGTGACCAGGCCTCCTGGTGGATCAGCCCCTGATCAACCAGGCTGTTGCTGCTGGCTGCATGCAAACCAACGTACGAGCCACAGCCCGGCTGATCAGGAACTGACTTTAGGTGCTTGTCCAGTGCCAGCTTGAAGACTGCCAGGGGTCTGTTGGTAATCCCCCTTATGTGTGCTGGGAGGCAGTTGAACAGTCTCGGGCCCCTGACACTTATTGTATGGTCTCTTAATGTGCTAGTGACACCCCTGCTTTTCATTGGGGGGATGGTGCATCGTCTGCCAAGTCTTTTGCTTTCGTAGTGAGTGATTTTCGTGTGCCAGTTCGGTACTAGTCCCTCTAGGATTTTCCAGGTGTATATAATCATGTATCTCCCTCCTGCGTTCCAGGGAATACAGGTTTAGAAACCTCAAGCGCTCCCAGTAATTGAGGTGTTTTATCTCCGTTATGCGCGCCGTGAAAGTTCTCTGTACATTTTCTAGGTCGGCAATTTCACCTGCCTTGAAAGGTGCTGTTAGAGTGCAGCAATATTCCAGCCTAGATAGAACAAGTGACCTGAAGAGTGTCATCATGGGCTTGTAACTGCAACAGAAATAATAGTATTTCTTACCTTAAATTGTGGGTGCTGGTGTTTGTTGATTGTGAAGAGTGTATAGTTATGCTGTGGCCCTACTGGGCTGAGGTGGATGGTAGAGGTTCTGGTACTGAAGTTGATGGTTGTACTGGAATGTGCATAAATTCTGTAATGTATTTCTGTTCTGTTTTACCCTACAGTACATTATACAACTAATGGTAAGGCATCAGCTGCTCTAGACAACATTTCAGGGTCTTCTTCAGTGAAAAATTATAACTTTAAGGTATTTAGTGAGTTAGTTAAGTCATTCAGTCAGTCAGTAAATCATACTGTCAAGTTAGTAAGTAATTCAGTCAAGTCAGTAAGTCATTCAGCAACACTGGTATACCTACTGGGTGTCACGATTGCTTGGCAGATACAAGATATGGTAATTAAAAGAGCAAAGCACAATTCACAAACACAGCTAGTTTGTAGGAGAGAAGTGGAACTAAAGACATAAGCTGGGATGGTGGTGTCAGAAGTGTCGAGTGATGGCAGGGGATGGTGGGAGGTATTCCCCGCTGACCCATAACAAGGCAGCTGCTTGAGGTAGGGAATGGCCACCACCACTCGTCACATAATGACATACAGTGGATCCCCGCATAACGATCACCTCCGAATGCGACCAATTATGTAAGTGTATTTATGTAAGTGTGTTTGTTTCGTTTTATGTTGGGGGTCTGAAATGGACTAATCTACTTCACAATATTCCCTTTTGGGAACAAATTCGGTCTACTGGCACCTTTAACATACTTCTGGAGTGAAAAAGTTGTTAACGGGGGGGGTCCCCTGTATTTTATTCATTCTAGAGTTTTTATATCAGGTTTCTATGTTATTTATATTGCTTATTATGTCATATCAGATGAACTGTGATAGATAAATAAGCATCATATTCCTGTCTCCTGAGAGCAGGAATTCTGCTGGAATGGATTAATGGGATTTCAGTTAATTTAAAAAGAAGAAAAAATTTACTCGGCGTACAAGCAGATTGGGATACGAGCAAGGTCCCCAGAATGATTAAACACGTAAGCTGAGGTTCCACTGTTATACATGTACAGGTCTCCTTCAACATTCGCGGGCTTCACACATTCGTGAATTCCCAAGCACCAAATCATATTTATGTTGAGGACTTTGAAGTTGATGAACGACATTGATAGAGGCATAATTCCCTACAAAACTCTGCTTGTAAATATGAAGAAACGGTCTCAGTTGCCCATCACAATGTTCTTCACAAGGAAGCCTACCTCTACAGTCCCCATCCCTTTACCCAAGGTCCTATCTATGCTAAAACCTTGGGTAGTTTCAAATTTAGGTTGGATAAATACATGAGTGAGAGGGGTTGGATTTGAATGGGACTTGCATGTAAGTAAATAGAATTATCAAAGCTTATTGCTTGGGTAGCATTTATTCTGTTAGTGGCTTGGATTTAAGAACATAAGAAAGGAGGAACACTGCAACAGGATTGTTGGGCCATACTAGGCAGGTCCTTCACAATCCATCCCACTAACAAAACATTTACCCAACCCAATTTTCAATGCCACCCAAGAAATAAGCCCTGATAACTCTATCCACTCTCCTATGCAAGTCCCACTCAAATCCAACCCTTCTCACTCATGTATTTATCCAACCTAAATTTGAAACTACCCAAGGTTTTAGCCTCAATAACCCAACTAGGTAGACTGTTCCACTCATCAACTACCCTATTTCCAAACCAATATTTTCCAATATCCTTTCTAAATCTAAACTTTTCTAATTTGAATCCATTACTGCAGGTTCTCTCTTGGAGAGATATCCTCAAGACCTTATTTATATCCCCTTTATTAACCCTTTGACTGTTTCGGTCGTATTCGTTTTACGAGCCACCGTGTTTGACGTATATATACTCATGAATTCTAGCGGCTTCAAATCAAGTAGAAGAAAGCTGGTAGGCCCACATGTGAGAGAATGGGTCTGTGTGGTCAGTGTGCACCATATAAAAAAAATCCTGCAGCATGCAGTGCATAATGAGAAAAAAAACAACCTTTTTTTTTTAATTAAAATGCCAAATTTGTGGTCTATTTTTGTATAGTATAGTATTTATGGTTGTATTCTCGTTTTCTTGGTCTCATTTGATAGAATGAAAAACATTATAGAAATAGAGGTGATTTTGATTGGTTTTACTATGAAAAGAACCTTGAAATGGAGCTTAAAGTGGGGGAAATGTTTGATTTTTGCCGATGTGCAAAAGTAAACAAATGATGTCATTTTCCAATAAATGTCCAACTAGCCATTCTAATATGCAGTCATGAATGGGTTGACATTATTTATACAATTATTACAATATTGCAGTAGTCTGCATAACAGTACATCTTCTATTTTTTGTTTGAATAAAAATTCAAAATAGAAAGCAAGAGTAATATCAGAGGGGCCTGGAGATGTTACTGATGAACAAAGAAAATGTTATTTTAGAGCCAGGAATGTGTGCATTGTTCATTCTGGACCCTATTTTGAAATTGTGATATTTTTTTAATTTTCGGGAAATTGGCCAAATTACAAATTTTGACAACGTTATTGGGTAGTTGAAATAGGTAAATGAGCAGTTTCTTGTACTCAATTAATAGAAAAATGGAGTTCTAAAGAAATAGCTATGAGTTTGGTCGACTGGAACACTGGAATTAGCCGAAAATAGGGCTCAAAGTGGGCGAAATCGCCGATTCGTAAATATCGCCGAGGTCGCTATATTCGCGAGAGCGTAATTCCATCATTTTCCATCAAATTTCATTCTTTTGCTGTCATTGCAATCGGGAAAAGATTCTCTATCAATTCATAAGATTTTTTTGGGGGGGGGAGGGGGTGAATTTGTGACACCAGGAGACACCTCAGGATTTGGGGTTGCAACAGTCAAGGGGTTAACCCCTTTGAGGGTCCGTGCCATAGATCTATGGCTTTACGTTGAGGGCCCAAACCATAGATCTGTGTCATGAGCTCAGCTCACTCTGATAAGCTGTAAGCAGTGAATTTTGGCCTAGATATGAGAGAGTACACCTATATGGTATGTGTGCACCACATAAAACAAATCCTGCAGCACATAGTGCATAATGAGAGAAAAAAACTGAGAAAGTAATTTTCGATTAAAACAGCAAGTTTGCAGTGTTTTTTCGTATGTTTTTTATAGTTGCATTTGCAGTTTCTTGGTCTCATTTGATAGAATGGAAGATACATTACAGAAATAGAGATGATTTTGATTGGTTTAAGTACATTCCTGGCACTAAAATGACATTTCCTCTGTTCATTAGTCACGTCCCAATGCCCCTCTTACATTCTTTTGCTTTCCACTTTGAATTTTTATTCTCTCAAAAAAATAGAAGATTTACTGTTATGAAGACTACTGCATTAGTGTAGAAATGGTATAAATAATATCGGCTCACTTGTGAAAGAATGTTAGACTCACCAGTTGACGAATATTGGACACTTGTTATGATTTGTTTACTTTTGGACTTTGGTAAAAATCAAACATTTCTGCTACTTGGAGCTCAATTTCAAGGTACTTTTCATTGCAAAACCAGTCAAAATCATCTCAATTTCTGTAATAGGTTTTCCATTCCATATGATGAGACCAGGAAAACTAGAATACAACAATAAATACCATACAAAAACACAGTGCAAAGTTGCTGTTTTAATCCTAAAACACGGTCAAAATTTTTTTTTTCTCATTACGCACTGTGTGCTACAGGATTTTTTTTATACTGTGCACACTGACGACATAGACCCATTGTTTCATAAGTAGGCCTACCAGCTTCCTCTCACTAGATTTGAGGGCGCTAGAATTTAGGCATACTAGTACGTCAAAAACCCTGGTGCGTAAGCCGTACTAATATGTCCGAAACCCTGAAAGGGTTAAGAACCCTTGTACAACTCTCATTAGGTCCCGGCGACTTATTTTGCTTCAGTCGGTCTATTTGTTTCATGACCATTTCACTAGTGACTGTGATGTTACAAAATTTATCTTCTTCAGGCCCACTATAAAAATTAATTACAGGGATATTGTTAGTGTCCTGCTGTGTAAAAACCGATAGAAAATAGTTATTTAACCCTTTCAGGGTCCAAGGCCAAAATCTGAAGTCACGCACCAGTGTCCAAGAAATTTTGAAAAAAAAAAAAAAAACATTTTTTCTTACAGAATTAAAGAGCATATTTTTGTGAAGGTAATAAAACAAAAAAAATTAGAATCTGATCAGTACTTACCGAGATACAGTGCCAAGAAGTTTATAGAAAATGATGTGGTGGTGGCAACATCGACGAATTCCACATACGCGTATTATATTATTTTGTTGTTTTAGTTGTTTTTTCTTTTCTTTTCCAATTTTTTTCTATTCCTACTAACATTTGGGGCCTGAGAGACCAATACTGTATATAATTGATATATATAAACTCACTGTATTGAACACAATAACCGCACTAAAGTTATGATCATATTATTGTTTACCACTGTTGTTTATTACAATAAACATGCACAAATATTGTATAATACTAATGTTCTATCATATATTTACATATTTACAATCACTGGACATGGTTTTAGAACTGCTGGAGCTTGTGGAACTCCTTGAAACAAGGCACCATGCACAGAGGCACCTTACATTCCTCACACATAAACCGAGTGTCTTTGCGTCTTTGTTGCCGTCGTTTTGTTTGTGCACAGACAATGCATCTCTTCTGAGCAAATTTCTTTTGAGTTGAAGGAAGCTGTATTATGAAATGATCACCTTCTCTCCTCAAACGCTTGGGTATATCGTGATGAATTCGAGGACCATGTTGTATTGCAGGTGTTGTTACCTGGTACTTCATTATGAGTTGTCTGACAACAGACAAACAAAATTCACCATATGGTGGTCTGTTACCAGTCTTTATTTGGTACATATTATATGCATTCAGCATTGAAATGTCCATGAGATGGAAGAAAAGTTTCATGTACCACTTGTAACTCTTATGAACACAGTCAACAAAAGCAATCTGCATGTCACACTTGTCAACCAAGGGGCATGTTTTGTGTATAATCAATCACTGACACTGGTTTTCGAATACGTTCATTAGTCACTCGATCAACTTTGCCACTGTCTTGCATTTCACAAACGGTGAATGGTTGTCAACAATGTGACATCTCGTTTGTCATGCCACCGTAATGCCATGATGTCATTGGCAGTAAACACCTGCACGTCATCACCACGAACACCTGCATTGAGCCTGGGCATATGTTACGATTAGAACACACTGTGCCACACACATCTGTCTTTTTCACTCGCATGAAATCACTGAGTAATGGGCTTGTGTACCAGTTATCGGTATATAATGTATGGCCCTTACCAAGATAAGGTGCCATCATGTTTCTCACTACGTCACCTGAATCCCCAAATAACATCTTGGTATCTTTCAGTGTTTTATACCCGTGTATACAACAATATCCAACACCAGGCCACTGTCACAATCACAGAGTAAAAAACAATTTTATACCAAAGCGGTTCCTCTTGCTCGGTATATATGCTTGAATGACAGTCTACCTTTGAACAAAATCAAAGACTCGTCAATTACAAGATTCTTGAATGGATAAAAGTACAGTGGTCCCTCGATTATCGAGGGTTTAATCCGTTCCTGGAAGCCCGTTCGATTATCGAAATGGTCGATTACGAATCAATTTTCCCCATAAGAAAAAATGTAAATTCAATTAATCCGTTCCTGACCCCCAGAAGTATTAAAAAAAAAAAATTTTTTACATGAATATTAATGTAGTACATAAACAATACAATGGGAAATGATGAATGAAACATAACAGCATAACACTTACCTTTATGGGGGATTCTTTTAGTGTAGGGGAAAGAGGAGGAGGAGGAGAGAGTGGATTGTTTATAGTTTGGAAGGGGAATCCCTTCCAGCAACACCTCAGGTACCATTTGCTTTTTGGGGTTGTTCTTTTCTCTGTTTCTTAATGCCACTAGGACCAGCTTGAGAGCCCACGGGAGTCCTGTCTCGCAAAATAACTGTCAGAGAGAGCTCTTTTTCTGGCGTCTCTTTAAAACTTCCCTAAAATGGGCCAAGACTCTGTCACTGTACAAGTTGCCGATATGGCTTGAAAACATCCTTCTCTGGGTGATGTTTCTCCATAAATCTTTCCATCTTACCCCACATAGTAAAAATCTCCTTAATTTCTGAAGAAGGCACCTTCTTCCATCTCTCTTCCTCCTCCTCTGCAGCAAGATTTGAGCTCAAATTCTGTTGCTCTTCCTGCTGAAGCTCTTGCAGCTCCTCAGTGGTTAGCTCTTCGTTGTGGTCCTCCCCCAACTCTTCCACATCCTCCAAACTCACATCCAACCCCAGGGAACCCCCCAGTGCCACAATAGAGTTCAAAACTGACATAGGCTCATCAGGGTCAGCCCCAAACCCTTCCAAATCCTCTTGTCGACACAATCTGGCCACAATTTTTCTCCAAGCAGAGTTCAAAGTCTGGTAGACACTCCCTCCCAAGCCTTACCTATAAGGCTTACACAATGGAAAATACTGAAATGTTCTTTCCAAAAATTCGTAGGGTCAAGTGAGTGTCTAAAGGTCACATTGAGCACCTTTCAAACATTGCTTTGGTGTACAGTTTTTTAAAGTTTGAAATGACCTGCTGGGTCCATGGGTTGGAGGAGAGGAGTGGTATTCGGGGGCAAGAACTTTACTGAGATGAACCCAAAAATCCTTCAGAATTAGGTCATCCAAGTTTGGTGGATGAGCAGGTGCATTGTCATTACTAGCAGGCACTTGAGATCCAATTTCTTCTCTAGGAGGTAATTCTTCACCTAGGGCCAAACACTTCGTTGAACCACTCTACAAAAATTTCCCTCGTGACCCATGCCTTATTATTAGATTTCCAAAACACACACAATTTACTCTTCATAACATTATTTTTCTTAAATGCTCTGGGATTTTCAGAATGGTGCACTAGTAAAAGGCTTCACTTTGAAATCCCCCCTAGCATTAGCACAGAACTTAGCGTCAGCCTGTCTTTCATAGGCTTGTGTCCTGGCATTGACTTTTCCTCTTGTGTAATGAAGGTCCTCTTTGGCATTTTTTTTCCAGAAGAGGCATGTTTCGTCACAATTGACACTTGTTCAGGTTTCAGTCCTTCAGCCTTATGTACTCCTGGAATTCATGCACATATTTTTTTTAGCCGCCTTGTGGTCTGAACTGGCAGCCTCACCATGCCTTACACACGTGTATGCCAGTACGCTTCTTAAATCTCTCAAACCAGCCTTTTTCTGTCCTTAAAATCACTCACTTCACCACTATTTTTAGGCAATTTATTTACCAAATCTTCATGCAACTGCCTAGCCTTTTCACAAATAATCGAGGTTTAATAAGACTGTTCCTGCTAATTGTTTCTCATTTATCCACACCAATAATAACTTCTCAAACCTCTTCCAGTACTGGTGATCTCATTTTTTTTCGCATATTTACCCCCTTTGCAACAACAGCGTCCCTTTAAATTTCCTTTCTCATGGCTATGATGGAAGATATGGTTGAATGATTTTGTTTATCATCCTCGCCAGTTCGCCCACACGTACGCCACTATCATATTGTTCAATGATGTTTTTCTTAAATTCAATGGTATTTCTCACCTTCTTTACCAAAGGTTTGGCACTAGGAGCTTTCTTTGGAGCCATGGTAGCTTATTTAGCACTTAAATAACTTGCAAGCACTAAAATAAATGAAATATTATGAAATATTTCACTGGAGCACGTGAGAGGACCGCCGCTAACTGGTAAACAGTGGCACACTGGCTGGGAAGGAAGGCTGAGGCGGGTCGAGGCCCGCTTACCTCGTGCATACGCGTCTGGGACGACGGGTCGAGACGGGTCGATAAACGAATTTCAGTCAATTTCCGAGTCGATATTTTGTCGAAAAAACCGGTTGATTTCCGAAATGCAGTGGACCCCCGCATAACGATGGCATCACATAGCGATTATTTCGCATACCGCTTACTTTAATTGCAAAAATTTTGCCTCACATACCGCTTAAAAACCCGCTTACCGATTTTCGTCCGAGACGCGTCCAATGTGCGGCCTGAGCCACGCTCACATGTTCCGCCGGTGGCATTGTTTACCAGCCAGCCTCCGCGGTAACATCCAAGCATACAATCGGAATATTTCGTATTATTACAGTGTTTTCGGTGCTTTTTCTGCAAAATAAGTGACCATGGGCCCCAAGAAAGCTTCTAGTGCCAACCCTACAGCAATAAGGGTGAGAATTACAATAGAGATGAAGAAAAAGATCATTGATAAGTATGAAAGTGGAGTGCATGTCTCCGAGCTGGCCAGGTTGTATAATAAACCCCAATCAACCATCGCTACTATTGGTGGTACAGCTGCTGCTGCTGCTGCACTGTCAGCTGCTGCTGCTGCTGCACTGTCAGCTGCTGCTGCTGCTGTAGCACCGTTGTTGGTGTGGCTTATTGAGAATACCAAGAAACAATTAACCCCAGAGGATTTGCCACCCAGGATAACCCAAAAAAGTCAGTGTCATCGAAGACTGTCTAACTTATTTCCATTGGGGTCCTTAATCTTGTCTCCCAGGATGCAACCCACACAAGTCGACTAACACCCAGGTGAACAGGGAAAAATGCCTGGAACTAGTGCTCATATTGGTGAATTTAAACCAGCAAAGGTTGGTTTGAGAGATTTTAAGAATCGTAGTGGCATACACAGTGTGATAAGGCCTGTTCTGGAAGAAAATGCCAAACAGGACCTACAGTACTCAGGAGGAAAAGGCACTCCCAGGACACAGTGTCTCATCAGTCATTGCTGCATCTTCAATAAAGGTAAGTGTCATTATTCTTCATTTAGTAGACTAGTACATGCACAATATATACTGTGCATGTACTACTCTACTATTGTGCATGTATCCTTCTCTTTGTGTGTGGGAAAATGTATATTTCATGTGGTAAAATTTTTTTTTTTCATACTTTTGGGTGTCTTGCACGGATTAATTTTATTTCCATTATTTCTTATGGGGAAAATTCATTCACATAACGATTATTTCGCATAACAATTACCCCTCTTGCACGGATTAAAATCGTTAACCGGGGGTCCACTGTGGTCGACTTTCAGGCCGGTCGATTATTGAGGGACCACTGTATATCCTGAACTTTTGTTTGAGATACATGAAAACATTTCTAATCTTGTATAACCTGTCACTTCTGTCAGGCCTGCTTTTGTCAGAGAAGTGCAACATACGTAACAGTAAGATAAACCTGTTCACTAGTATTATTTCACTGAAGGATGGGGTAGAAATTAGCCGATCTGTGGACCAGTATGCTTTTATATTATGCTTATAGACGTGAGGCATAAGCATTATTGTTGCAAAAAGCAAATACATTTCTGCAACAGTCGTCTCTTTCCACCTGTGTAGTCTTGACTGTGGTGATAAGATCATATTTGCCATGGTGTACTGAAAATACTTATTACTTTCCCTGGCAATAATTTCCATCAATGGCTGGTCAAAGAATAATTCAAAGAATATCAGTTC
Source organism: Cherax quadricarinatus (assembly GCF_026875155.1). NCBI lineage: Eukaryota > Metazoa > Arthropoda > Malacostraca > Decapoda > Parastacidae > Cherax > Cherax quadricarinatus. The sequence goes on from NC_069441.1 coordinate 862,899, forward strand.
ATTGGCCGTGGTTCCAAGGGGACAGGTAGGTAGAATTCCACTTTGAGAGTCATCAAAGTGGTGAGGCTTGGGAACAAAATTGGGATTTTGCTGCCAATCCCACATTCGGTTTTGTGGTGGATACTGGACATCATAGGCTGGTTGTACGGGCGGTTGTGGTTGTGGCGGGCTGGTGGGTGACGCTCCGCTTTGTCCTTGAACTGACGAGTCAGCAGCGTGGGTCCCCGCGTGGCACGGTGAGTCACACATGGCGGTGCCACTACCACCACCAGCACCACTAACACCATCCACTGATGCCTGTGGCCCATCCATGCCAAGTGTAGCCACATCATCCTCACTATCACTACCTAAAACGGGTGTAGGGCCACGGGATGTACTCCGGGATGTACTCCGTCCCCTGGGCACAGCATAGGGTACACTACCCGAGTGCATGTGGCGGCGAACATACCGATGCTTCACTGGTGAATATGATTCCTCACTATCACTACTCGAATGATTGTCGAGCGCAATAAAATCACAATCCACGTCAGAATCATCGTCATTACTGAAGTCAGAGGCCTGGCCACGCGAAAATATTAGTTTTCTCTTATGTTTAGGAACACCCGACCGTGAGTCACGAGTGCCCACACCAGAGGTAGGAGGTCGAGGATCGTCGGGGTTTTCTGCACTATTATCGATATCCTGGTCATTATTTTCGGTCACTAACTTATCAAAGCCGTAGAATTCGTCTTCATTTCCACTTCCATCAGTGTCAGAACTATCAGACAGGAAGAGGAGAGTCCCAATTTTCCGGGAAATGAGAGCTGACTTGCGACGAGGCATGGTGAACAAGGGTGACTGAGCCGGCATTCCCACAATGCTATGCAGGCGCCTAGATTTTTTGTTTACGGCGCACACCCACGGCGCAGACCCATTCTCTCACATGTAGGCCTATGAGCGCTTTCGCGCTAAATTTGACGGCACTAGAATTTTGGCGTAGATCTACGGTTTGGACACTCACCGTAAAGCCGTAGATCTACGGGACGGACCCTGAAAGGGTTAAAATTGAGCAGATTTCATTCTCTTTGTCAGTAAGATGCCCATAGTTTTTTTTAACCCTTTCAGGGTCCGTCCCGTAGATCTATGGCTTTACGTTCAGGGTCCAAACCATAGATCTACGTCATGAGCTCAGCTCACTCTGATAAACTGTGAGTGGTACATTTGGACCTAGATATGAGAGAACACATCTATGTGGTATGTGTGCACCACATAAAACAAATCCTGCAGCACACTGTGTATAATGAGAGAAAAAAACTGAGACCATGATTTTCGATTAAAACAGTGACTTTGCAGTGTTTTTTCGTATGTTTTTTATAGTTGTATTTGCAATTTCTTGGTCTCATTTGATAGAGTGAAAGACATGTTACAGAAACAGAGATGATTTTGATTGGCTTTAGCACTGGAAATGGCTTGAAACTGAGCTCAAAATAGCGGAAATGTTAAATTTTTGCCGATGTTCAAGAGTAAGCAAACGACCTCACACATCTAATACACGCCAGCTGGTGGGTCTAATATACATTCACAAATGTGGTGATGATATTTATAAAATTATTACAATATTGCATAACAGTAAATCTTCTATTTTTTGGTGTGAATAAAAATTCATTGTGAATAAAAAATCCAAATGGAATTTATTTGTAAAGCCTCAAAACGTAGCTAATGAACAGAGGAAATGTTAGTTTAGTGCAGGAATACCTACATTGTTTATTCTGGACCCTATTTTGAAATTGGAATATTTTGAACTTTTTGTTAAATTGGCCAAATTACCAATTTCCGATCACTTTATTTTGTAGTTGAAACAGTTGACTTGGCGATTTCTTGTGCTCAATTGATAGAATAGAAGTAATACTAGTGAAATTGCTAAGAATTTGGTCAACTGGAATAATGTAATTGGCCTAAAATGGGAGTCAAAGTCGGCAAAATCACCGATTTGTAAATATCGCTGACACATCAAAATTCGCGAGAGCATAATTTCGTCAATTTTCCATCAAATTTCGTACTTTTTGTTTTATTACCTTCACAAAAAGATTCTCTACCATTTCATAAGAAAAAATATTTTTTTTTATTTTTTTGAAAATTCTTGGATACTGGGGCACCACTTCAGATTTTGGCCTTGGACCCTGAAGGGGTTAAAGGCATATCAAAAGAGGTGAGGGTCTTCTTATGAATCAGTATATTGACATTAAGAGGGACGTTAAAAAGGGGATAAGAAAAGCTAAACGGGACTATGAAATTAAAATTGCTAGGGATTCGAAATCTAACCCTAAAAGTTTTTTCCAGGTGTATAGAACAAAAGTTAGAGATAAGATAGGTCCCCTTAAATTCCTTTCTTCTGCCCTAAAATATATTTGACCCTATTATTCATCCATTTTGGGTCATTTCTATTCGATCTAATTTCTTTATACGGGATAAATGTTCTTTGGGCAGCATGTATAGTACTATTCAGAAAACTCTCATATTGATAGCTGTCTTCATTACCTCAGTCCACAGATGAGAAGTGTTCTCTAAGCTCATTGTAATCTGCTAAGCAAAAATCTGAGACTGTTACTGCATTATCCCTACTATCATACTTCCATTCAATGCTATAGGTAACTGATTTATGTTCGCTTGTGCCGAGTTCCTCTGTAATTTCTAAATTATTAACAAAGGTTTCCTTGTTTGCCAGAACCAAATCAAGAAGGTTATTTCCCCTTGTAGGTTCTGTCACAAACTGCTTCAAAAAACAATCCTGAACTACTTTTAAGAAATCGTTAGATTTTAAATTCCCAGTCAAGAAATTCCAGTCAATCTGACTAAGTTGAAGTCCCGTAGAATTACTACATTATTGTGGCCTTAACAATTTCCTCCCATAGTAGTCTCCCTTGGTCCCTATCTAAGTTTGCAGGACAGTATATCACACCTAAAATCAATTTTTCATGCTGCTCTGACAATTCTATCCAAAAAGACTCTGTACGTGTTATTTCAGATTTTATTCCCATTTTTATGCAACAGTTCAAGCGATCTCGGACATTCAGTGCCACCCCCCCCCCTTCCCGATACTTCTGTCTACTTGGAACAATTTAAAACCCTGTACGTGACATTCAGCAAGCATGTCCCGATTTTTCGTATTGAACCACGTCTCAGTTAAGGCAAATACTTCAATGTTACCTGCACTAGCAACTAATCTCAACTCGTCCATCTTATTCCTAGCACTTCGGCTATTTGTGTAATATATATTTAAGGACCCAACTTTCTTTTTTACCCAAACCTGCTCCTTTCTGTTCTTCCACTATACCTATTACTGTTCTCATTACTGTTAAGATTTATAATTTCAAAGCCTAAATCCATGTTTCGACATACTTTATTTTCCATTTTTAAACCCATACCTCTAACTATTCCTAGTTTAAAGTCTTAACAACACCCTCAACTGAGGTAGCAAGAAAATCCACACCTGCCCTGGATAAGTGATCCCCATCCCTGGCATACATGTCATTTTGGCCATAGAAGTGGTCCCAGTTGTCGATGAATGGTACTGCATTATCCTTACAGTGTTTGTCCTTAACCCTTTGAGGGTTTTGGTCGTACTAGTACGTCTTACGTGTAGGGGTTTTTGACGTACTAGTACGCATAAATTCTAGCGGCCTCAAATCTAGTGGGAGAAAGCTGGTAGGCCTTCATATGAAAGAATGGGTCTATGTGGTCAGTGTGCACAGTCAAAAAAAAATCCTGTAGCACACAGTGCATAATGAGAAAAAAAAACTTTGACCATTTTTTTGGAATAAATCAGCGACTTTGCAGTGTATTTTTCGTATGGTATTTATTGTTGTATTCTAGTTTTATTGGTCTCATTTTATAGAATGGAAGACATATTACAGAAATTGAGATGATTTTGACTGGTTTTACAATGAAAGGTGCCTTGAAATTGAGCTCAAAGTAGCAGAAATGTTCGATTTTTACCAAACTTCAAAAGTAAACAAATCGTGCCAAGCGTGCAATACACGCAACTGGTGAGTCTAATATTCTTTCAAAAGTCCCCCAATAATATTTAAAACCATTTTTTACACTAATGCAGTAGTCTGCATAACTAAACTTATTTTTGTGAGAAAAAAAAATTCAAAGTGGAAAGCAAAAAATTAAAAGGGGGGCGGGGAACTGAAATGACCAAAAAATGATTTAGTGCCGGGAATGTCTTTCTTGTTTATTCTGGACCCTATTGGAAAGGATCTTTTGAAAATTTGGGGGAAAGGGGAAAATTTGAAAATTCGACCCTTAGGGAAGTTAATTTCAAAAGGGGTGTTTTTTTGCACCCATTCGGAAAAAAAAGGAAACAAAGCAAAAACAGTTTTTTTTTTGGTATCATGAAATTGGGAAAAATGGGGTTTTAAAGGGGGAAAAATCCATGTAAACTCCCCAGGTTTTTAAGAAACCAATTTTTTTCAAAAAAATTTTGGGGTGTTTTATGAGGGAAAAGATTCCTACTTTTCTAAAAAAAATTAAATTTTTTTTTTTTTTAAATTTCCCCTGAAAATTTTTTAAAAGGGCCGTCCCCCTCGGGTTAAAAACATGCTTTGCTTCATTTTCGATTCAAGGTTTGATTTTTTTGGGTTTTTTTTTTCTTTCAAATTGAAATTTTTTTTTTTCCCAAAAAAATCCTTTTTCCCCAAAGACAAAAGTCTTTTTTCCAAAATTTAAAAAAAACAAAAGCATGTCAAAAGTCCTTGAGTGAAATTTTTTTCCAAGGAAACTAAATTTTTTTAAACCCCTTAAGGAGATCTGAAAAAAAAATTTTCATTTTTTGTTTAAAATAAACAAAAAAGGAAAAAGGGCCCGGGGGAAGCAAGCAAAAAATTTTTTATCCAATCTGCTTGATTTGGCCCATTTGGAAAAAGGATTTGAAATTTGGGAACCCCCTTTGGGAAAATCCCATTTTGAACTTTAAGGGGGAAAGACTGTAAATTAAAACCCCAAAATTTTAATTGTGGAAGAAAACCCAAAAGGACCACTTAAGGGGGAAAAAAAAGCACCCCCGGGACACAAGCTTAAAAAGGGAAATTTTTTTTTTTAGAAAGGGGGTTTGAAAGTGGCCTTTCTTTAACACTTAAAATTTTTCAAAAAAAAAGGGTTTTGTAACCCTTTTTTTTTATAAAAAATAAACTTTTCACGGGACACCTGTTGGCAAATTTTTGCCCGGTAAAAAAACCTTTTAAAAGGGAAAAATTTTGTTTTGCCCCCCCCCAAAATTTAAAGGGAAATTTTTCTAAGTTTTCAAAAAGGGAAAGCCCCTAAACCCCATTTTTCCAGCCCATTACCACTTCTTAAAATTTAAAAAATAAAAAAGGGGTTTTTTAAAAAAGGTTTTTGGTACCTAAAAGTTCCAAAGAAGGGGATCCTTCAAACCCAATAATTACAAAATTTTATACTTCCTCGCCCCTTTTAAAATTTTCCACAAGTTCAAAAAGGGGTTTTTAAAGTTTTTTAAAGAAATTTAAAATTTTGTAAATTCTGTGTCGGGGGAATTGGGGGTTTTTTGTGGGAAAAGGGGAAATTGGTAGAACATGAAGATTTAACCACATCTAAAAAGGCCACCCACAGTGGGTTTTTAAAGGAAAAGAAGTAGGAAGGAAAAATTAGGAAATTTTGAAAAAAAAAAGGGGAACCTTTATAGTCATCACCCTAAAGCTTTTTAAATTTGAGGGTGTAGTCCCCATTTTGGGAAATTAAAAAAGCATGAAAAACAGGTTTTCCTGGACAAGGGACAGGGGCGGCCTAAACGGGGCCCTGGGAAAAAAATAAAAAAGGGGGGAAACCCAGAAAAAACTTGACAACCCTTTAAGGGATTTTTCCCCCAAAAAAAAAAACCCCTCTCATCCCCTTTTCCCATCTCATCACTAATTCTTTCAATAATTAAATTTTTTTCGCACTGTTGCTTGAAAAATTAATTTTTAATTTTGACCAATGGAACGGGAACTTTTTCGGGGGGGGGGGGGGAAAACCGCTAACAACCTCAAATCTACGGAACTAAGTGTGGACTATTAATCGCCCCCCCTTAACAAATTTATTTTCCCCTGCCTAAATTTCTTATTCGGATTTTGAAGAAAGCCTCGGAGCAAAACTTCGGAAAATTTTGCAATGTGTATGGGGTTTACAAAAAACCTTGGAAATTTTAATAAATTTTTTTGGGAAAAAAAAAGGTAAATTTTTTTTTTTTTTTTACATTTTGTTCCGAAGTTTATTTTTTCCGAAAAATTTTTTTATAGGGAAAAAAAAATTCGAAATAATGTTTAAATTTTAACCCCCCCCTTTTTTTTTGGACAAAAAGCCTCTGGAGGAAATTCGAAAAAATTGAATTTTCCATTGTTTTCCTACAACCTGTGTATTTTTAAAACCAGGATAAATAAAAAACACTTTTTTCGGAAAAAAATTTTTTGGGGGGTTTGTTTTTATTTTTATAAAAAAATTAATTAAAAAAAAATTTTTGGAAATCCGGAAGGTTAATGAATTTATATGTTTTTAAGGAAAATTGAAAGGAAAAAAATCCCAAACCCATCTCTCCCAACTTTTTGGTTTAGAAAATAATTTTAAAATAAAAAGAAGTGAAAAACCTAATTTATGAATGCTATGGTGAAGTAAAAAAGTTTTTTTGGTTTTAGTAAGGGGTTTGGTTAAAAAAATAATTCTGAAAAAGGTTGGAAAACAATTAATTTTTTGAAATTTTTGTCTTTTTGGTTTTTCTTTTTGGGTAAAGGGCTTTTATTTTTGTTTCCAGGGGTGGTGTCCCCCCTTTTTTCAAAAAGGGTATACCGGCAGGGTGGGGCCCAAAAAGAAAAATGAAGGTTTTCTTTTTAAATTTAGAATAATACAGGGAAGGGTTTTACTACCCCCTTTGCTCCCGGCATTTTAGTCGCCTCTTACAACACGCATGGCTTATAAGGAAGAATTCTTTTCCATTTTTTCCCCATGGAATAAGGGGAAAAAAAACAAAACAAGAACAAAAAGAAAATAGAAGAATACCCAAGGGGTGGTATAAAGCTTTACATTATTGAGTTGACCTAAGTGCAAGTAGAAGTAGAAAGATTACCTGAAATCTTACATTTTATGAGACGACAAAAGACACCAGCAATCCTACCATCATGTAAAAAAATTACAGGTTTTCGTTGTACACTCACTTGGCATGACGGCAGTACCTCCCGGGGCGGTTGCTTTTTTACCAACCTATACCTGGGATGGAAATGTTATATTAACATAATATAGACATAATAAACGGGGAACATGAGCAAATTTCTGAGTACAAAGATAGGCCTTGATTCATTCGAGGAATGCAATGAACCCCCGGGAGGTTTTGGGACAAATTAATGTCTTGGTTAAAAAAGTGGCAATGAAGTTCAATGTGGATAGTGTAAGGTACTACCCTTTTGTAAGAAAAAACCCCCGAACTATAAACAGTGAATGAGCTTGATCATCAGAATGTGAAAAAATTTGGGATTGGTAAGCAAAATCAAAACCCACAACCAGTGCCTAAGTGTGCCAAAAAGGCTAACAATTATTTTGGATTTATCTCAAGAATATAATAACAGAAGTCAAAAAGTTATTTTACACTCTATACATCACTAGTGAGGCCTCATTTAGTTTATGCTGCTCAGTTTTGGTCTCCTTACTACAGGAGGGATTAGACTTTTTTGGAGTAAGATGCTTTAGCCTCCTTTAACCCATTGGGATATTTTTAGATTTTTTATTGGGGGTTGGATTTGAGTGGGACTTGCATGTGAGTAAATAAATTTTAACGCTTTTTTTTTGCATAGCGTTTATTCTGTTATTGTTTGTTTTGTAAGGACTTGCCTAGTAGGCCAAAATCCCCTACTGCAGTGTTTCTCCTTCTTATGTTCTTATTGCTTGGGTAGCATTAAAAAATTGGGCAAGCAAATATCGGGTATGGGAGGGTTTTGTAAAGGGACCTCCTAGTAGGGAAAACGGGCCCTACTGCGTGTTCCTCCTTTCTTATTTTTCATATTTTTCTTAAAACCATACTAACAGACTGTTCCCTCATCAACCAAAGAAAAAGAAAGGAGGAACTTGCAGTGGCCTTTTGGGCCATACTTGGCAGGTCCTTCACAAAATCATGGGGGACCTTACTTAACTCTGTGAAGATGTGTCTTGGGGCTCTCTGTGGACGAACCAAGACCCTCCATTGAGCAACTTTACCAGCAATAAGGAGGAAAAAAGGGTAGCGAAGATAAAATACGACGATTTACGAGGAAAACAAAGGGTTCGTAGTAGTCCTCCTGTTGCAAATCCTCACAAGAAGGGAAACCCGGACAGGACTGGGCAGCATGGAACGAAGTTGATGATCAAAAAAAATAAAAAAACCCTAAAAAAAAAACCAAAAAATCAATCACTCCCCCCAAAGAAACACACAAAATAAACAAAACCCAAAAAAACAGGGGGGAACCAAAAGGAAATACAAAAGGAAAGGGCCCCTTTAAATGGGAAGGAAAGAGATTTTCCCTTTTTTTCTGGGTGGAATAATGTTCTGGCTTCCCGCGGAATGGGGTCAACCATTACGTCACGAGGAAAAAGGAAGGTAAAATTTTTGGGGTTCAGTTAAAAGGGACAGGAAGCGCTAATTTGGAGAAAGGGGGGGGGTCCCTGTTATATGTGGCATTTTGCCCAAGAAGGGGTGCTGGAAAATGAATGGGGGGTTTTTTTCTGGATAAAATTGGGGTATTAACCCTTAAAAGGCCAAATAGATCGACGTTCAAATCTGAGTCCCAAAATTTCATCATTTTTTTTTACACATTTTCAAAAATAAAAAAAAAAATGATGACATTTTTTTTCATCTTTTAAATGTTAAAAAACGTATAAACGTTTGGACCATTTTAAAACCCAAAAAAACAGTTTGATTTTTTTTCTCATTACCACTGTGTGCTGCAGGGTTTTTTTTTTACTGTGCACACGCCAAAGACCCATTTTTTTATACTAGGCCTACCAGCTTTCTCTCACTAGATTTTAAGGTGCAGAATTTATGCAACTAGTACAGCACAACCCTGGGTGCAAGCCGACTAGTATGGCACCAACCCGAAAGGGTTTAAAACCCTCAGATTTTTCAGCCGTTTTTTTGTCAAACTGGCAGCCCCACCTGGGCCTTGTCACACTGGTATTCCACTATGATTCTTAAATCTCGCAAACCAACATTTGCTAGCCCTTAAAACATCAATACACACTTGTTTGGGGGCAAATTTTTTTATTTGGGTCTCATGCAACTGCCTTCCTTTTTACAATAATGACTGTGAAGCACTATCTTCTGATAATGTTTCTCATTGATCCACACCAACAACAGTCTCTCGCATCTTTGAGTATATGCGACTCTGTTTTTTTAACACATTGCACCCTTTTGCAACAACGCTTCCTGATGCCTTTTTTTGGGCCAAAATAGTAGCGATGGTTGATTGTGGTTTTTTTATACAACCTGGCCAGCTCGGGGCACAATTCCACTTTCGAAATTTGCGATTACAGTGGACCCCCGCATAACGATGGCATCACATAGCGATTTTTTTGCAACCGATTACTTTTTTCGCAAAAATTTTGCCGCGCAACCGATTAAAAACCCGCTTTTACCGATTTTTGTCCGAACCGTCCAATGTGCCCTCAGCCACCTCACATGGCCGGCCCTCCCATTGTTTAAACCCCAGCCTCCGCGGGAACATCCAAGCATACACCGAAATTTCGTATTTACAGGTTTTCGTGGTTTTCGGAAAAAAATGACCATGGGCCCCAAGAAAGCTTCTAGTGCCAACCCTTGGTAAAAAGGGTGAAATAATATGGAAATTAAGAAAATTTTTTAAGGGTTTTTGGGGTAACCCTGAAAGCCTATGCCAGTTGTGGAATCCATTGTGCCTACTTAAAGATTAAGGAAATGTGTCAAGTGGGTTGAACTGCAAACCTTTATAGATGAAAATCACCCTGACACAGCGTTGCAAGCCGTCTGGGGACTATTTCAATGACAATGTTGTGGGCCCCTTTTTGAAAATCGAAAGGAACGGGGGTAAAAGAGCTCTATGGGCAGAATTTTTTGTGCGACGAGGTCCAGGGGCCTCAAACTGGTCCAGTGGCATTAAAAAAAAAAGGGGGAAATAACCCCGGGGAAAAGGACTTGCTACCCAAGCGTAATGGAAGGGGGATTCCCCCTTTTAAACAGTAAAAAGATAATGCTCCCCCCCCTCCCCTCCCATCAATCATCACCAATCTTCAATAAAAGAATGCTTTTTAAATTTTGCAGCCTTTTTCAGTTTGTGTGTATTTAAAAAAAACTTTCTTTTGGAAAAAAATTTTTTTTTCATACTTTTGGGCGTTTGCACGGGTTAATTTGATTTCCATTTTTTCTTATGGGGGAAAATTCATTCGCAAACGATTATTTTTGCATAACGATGAGCCCTCTTGCACGGGTTAAAATCGTTAACCGGGGTCCACTGTATCTCTTTCTTTAATTTAAAAGTATTTCTCAACCCTTTTTACCACACGTTGGTACATAACTTTTTTTGGGCCCCTGGTGGGTGATTTAGCAGTTACAACACTAAAAACAATGGGAAAAATACAAAATGTATCGCTGCAAGGGGATGGGGAAAACGTCCACACGCTTTTTAAATAAAGGCCATGGCTTACATGGATGGCCAGGTGGCCCGGGCGGGGTCAGGGCCCCACACACATTTCGACGAATGTCCTTAAATAGTTTTTTATCATTTAAACCCGGGAATATTTTGACACAAAAACCTATTGGTGTCCGATTTTACACTATCCGATGGCACCGTTTAAATGAGGGTCCACTGTACATATTTTTTATTATGGGGAATTTTTTTAGGATGAGTTTAGGAAGGGGGGAAAAAATAGAAAATTGAAAGTAACATAGAAAAGAGTAAGGTGAAAGGGTATCAAATGATTAGATAAAAAAAAATTTTGGGTATCAAATTGGGAGGAGGAGTATGGAAAAGTGAATTTTTTGATACTTGGGGGTTGACGTTTGGGGGATGGATTTTTGAAAGGGTAGGGTTTAAACATAGAACTGATAGGAAAAAAGGTGAGTGGGGGCGTTGAGGTATATGTGAGACAAAAAAAAGTTATCTAGGGGGCAAAGAAGGGAATGTATGAAAGATAGTATACCAACCTCTAATATTGGGGGTTTAAGCTTGGTGTGAACAGCAGCTAGGAGGGGTTGGAGGCATGGGGATGTCCCGTCTAAGGGGAATGTGTGGGGTAAATATTTTGCCCGAAAATTCGGAGTGTGGGAAAATTTGGGGGTGTGGTATTAAATAAAGTATTACCAGGGCTGAAGGGGATTGTTGAGGTGGTTTTTTCATTTTGAAGAATGGACAAAGTAATGACATGGAGAGCATAAAATCTGTAGGGGAAAAGGCAGGGGGGGTCGTCCTCGAAAAGGTGGAAGGAAGGGGTAAGGGGGTTTTGTGGGCGAAGGGGCTTGGACTTCCCGCAGGCGGCATAGCGTTTTTCGTAGGAGTGAATGGGAAAGGTGGGAGAGGCCGATCTTAAAAAAAAAAAAAAATATTTTGATGTACAAGTTTCACAAACTCTTACAAATGTACTGAATGAACTAAATTTGGACACGTATTAATGTGCTTTTATTTTGCCTGACCGAGTGATCCCCACCACCCCTTCTTTGTTTTTTACATTTTCAAACTCTGTGTTCTCGTTTTCCCCTCGTTTTTCTATTTCTGAACTAGTTGCTCTCGGGGACAATATTCTAAGCTTACTTTGGGTAAAAAAAATTTAAGCCTCTTACTTTAACCTCTTCACTGTCCAAATGTAAACTTGTCTCTTTCTCGGATCTGAATATTTTGACTGTTTTGGTCGATATATACGTCTTATTAGCCACTGGTTTGACTATATATACAGGCACCATCCACTTCGACGAGTTCGGTTCGAAAACTGGTCGTAAGTTTAAAAGGGCAAGTCGAACCTTACTACTAGTATCAAAATCACATTTTTTTAATGACTTTATTTTTTTTTTTATTTTTGTTTTCCCTTTTTTACTTTACTTTTAGCTGTTATAAAATGTTTTATCTGTAAAAGGGTTTGGGTAAACACCTGACAACAAAACAGTTGTTTATTTCCCCAAAAATTTGGGATAGAAAAAAAGGTTTAAGTCGAATGGTTGTAGTCGAGCAGGCAAAATCAGAGGTAGGTGTACTCATAAATTTTAGGGCTTTAGATCAAGCAAGAGAAAGCTGGTAGGCCCACATTGAGAGAAGGATCTCCATGTCAGTGGCACCATAAAAAAAAAATTGGGGAGCCGGGGTGCAGTGTGGGAATGCCATTTCAGTATCCTTGTTCATCATGCTTAGTGGGGAAAAATACTGACTTTCCCCCCAAATCTGGGAAATCTCCTTCCCAAGTAAGCTCTAAAACAGATGGAAGGGTTTGTGAAGTCAATTCATGGGTTTTGAGGATTTGGACCAAAAGCATTGCCCAGATAAAGAAAAAATGAAGCAGAATGAAAAAATGAAGGAGAATGAAAATGAAGTGAATGAGAAAATGAAAGAGAATGAGACAGAAAAAGAGAGAGAAGAGAAAAGAATGAATAAGAATAAAGAGAGAATGAGGGAGAGAATGAGGGGGAAATGAAGAGAGAAAAAGAGAGAGTGAAGGAAAAGTACGTAATTAGGGAGGAATGGAGGGGAAGCAGCATCCGACCCCATTTTTTTTTACGGTGGTTTGGGGGGGGTGAGTAATGATACAATGTCTTTTTTTAAAAGCGCTGGAGATAAAACCATTCACAAAAGGGGCTTGCTGGGGATAATAAAGGTTTTTATAAAGTGTCCAGGGCTATATCTTGTAAATATTAAGAACAACAGTAAAAACAATTTTTTGTTTTTTTTGTTTTTTACTTTGACTCCCCCCTTTTTCCCAATTTACCTAATTCCATCGAAACCCAAATCTTTCAATTTCACTATTTTTTTATTTTATTTTTTATCACACTGGGCCCATTCCCACCAAGGCAGGGGGGGCCCGAAAAAGAAAAACTTTTACCACTTCACCCACCCTGTCTTGCCCCAAAGGGGGCTTTACACTACAGTTTTTTTAAACTGCAACATAACACCCCCCTTTTAAGTGCAGCACTGACTTTCCCCTCTCCAGACTCAAGTCCGGCCGCCGGTTTCCCCCGAAATCCCTCATAAAAAGTTTTTTTGCTCAACTCCAACACACTCAAGTATTAAAAACCCTTTTTTCTCCCTTCACTCCTATCAAACACGCTCACGCATGCCTGCTGGAAGCCAACCCTCGCACACAAAACCTCCTTTTCCCCTCCCTCCAACCCTTCCTAGGCCGACCCCTACCCCGCCTTCCTTCCACTACAACTGATACACCTTTAAGTTATTCTGTTTTCGCTCCTTTTCCTACAGTCCAACCACCTCAACAACCCTTCCCCAGCCCCCGGACAACATTTTTGGGAACCCGCCCTCCTCCTAAATTTCCAAAAATACGAATTCTCTGCATTAAATTTTACACCACACATTGCCCTCAACATACATCTCCACTGCCCCCCAGCCTTTTCCCCCTGCAACATTTACACCCATGCTTCACACCCATATAAGAGCGTTGGTAAAAATAACTCTCTACATTACTTTTTATTCTATCGACAGCACAAGAAATCGCCCTCAAATGTTTCAACTCAAAATAAAGTGATTTTTAAATTGGTAATTTGGGCAATTTAGTGCAAAGTTCAAAAAATTCCAATTTTAAAATAGTCCAGAATTTAACAAGCAGGCATTCCGGGTCGAAATTCTATTTAACAAAATATAGACATAATATAGACGAGTGACATGAGCAAATTTGCTGATGATACAAAGATTGGCCATATGATTCATTCTGAGGAGGATAGCAATGAACTCCAGGAGGATTTGGACAAATTAATGTCTTGGTCTGAAAAGTGGCAGATGAAGTTCAATGTGGATAAGTGTAAGGTACTAGTCCTTGGTAATGAAAATAACCCTCGAAGCTATAAACTAGGTGAAGTAGAGCTTGATCATACAGAATGTGAAAAAGACTTGGGAGTCATGGTAAGCAGAAATCTAAAGCCACAACAGCAGTGCCTAAGTGTGCACAACAAGGCTAACAGATTACTTGGATTTATCTCAAGAAGTATAAGTAACAAAAGTCAAAAAGTTATTTTACAGCTCTATACATCACTAGTGAGGCCTCATTTAGATTATGCTGCTCAGTTTTGGTCTCCTTACTACAGGATGGATATAGACTCATTGGAGATAAGATGCTTTAGCCTCCTGTTAACCCATTTGGGATCATTATTAGATGTTATTATTAGGGGTTGGATTTGAGTGGGACTTGCATGTGAGTAAATAGAATTGTTAACGCTTATTGTTTGCATAGCGTTTATTCTGTTAGTGTGTTGGATTTGTGAAGGACTTGCCTAGTATGGGCCAATATGCCTACTGCAGTGTTTCTCCTTTCTTATGTTCTTATTGCTTGGGTAGCATTGAAAATTGGGGCAAGCAAATATTCTGGTAGTGGGATGGATTGTGAAGGACCTGCCTAGTATGGAAAATCAGGCCTACTGCAGTGTTCCTCCTTTCTTATGTTCATATGTTCTTGTAACCATACTAGACAGACTGTTCCACTCATCAACCTAAGAATATAAGAAAGGAGGAACATTGCAGTAGGCCTGTTGGCCTATACTTGGCAGGTCCTTCACAAATCAGTGGTGACCTGTACTTAACTCTGTGAAGATGTGTCTTGTGTGCTCTCTGTGGACTGAACCAAGATGCCCTCCATTGAGCAACTTTACCAGCAGCTTAAGGAGGAAAAAATGAGGATAGCGAAGATGGGATAGGACGTTTGGGCTTGGGGGAAAAAAAGAGGATTGTAGTGGGCCTTTCCTTTTGGGCAAGTCCTCAGGTCAAAAAGGGAAACCCTGGACAGGGGGATGGACAGCAGGAACGAATTTTGATGATCAAAAAAGGGACGAATGGAAAGGTAAAAACACATTAGTTTTTTTTCTCATTCCATGTGTGCTGCAGGATTTTTTTTTTACTGTGCACACTGACCACATAGACCCATTCTTTGATATCTAGGCCTACCAGCTTTCTCTCACTAGATTTGAAGGTGCTAGAATTTATGCATACTAGTACAGCACCAACCCTGGCGTGCAAGCCGTACTAGTATGGCACCAACCCTGAAAGGGTTAAAGTCCTGCTCAGATTTTTCAGCCGCTTTTTTGTCAGAACTGGCAGCCTCACCATGCCTTGTCACACTGTGTATGCCACTATGATTCTTAAATCTCGCAAACCAACATTTGCTAGCCTTAAATTCATCAATATCAGCACTTGTTGGAGGCATTTTATTATTGAGATCTGCATGCAACTGCCTTGCCTTTTCACATATAATTGACTGTGAAGCACTATCTTCTGATAATGTTTCTCATTGATCCACACCAACAACAGTCTCTCGACATCTTCGAGTATATGCGATCTCTGTTTTGTAAGCACATTTGCACCTTTCGCAACAACAGCTTCCTTGATTGCCTTTTTGTTGGCCAAGATAGTAGCGATGGTTGATTGTGGTTTGTTATACAACCTGGCCAGCTCGGAGGCACACATTCCACTTTCGTACTTTGCGATTACAGTGGACCCCCGCATAACGATGGCATCACATAGCGATTTTTCTGCATACCGATTACTTTTATCGCAAAATTTTTGCCGCGCATACCGATTAAAAACCCGCTTACACCGATTTTCGTCCGAGACGCGTCCAATGTGCCCTCAGCCAGCCTCACATGTGCCGGCCGTCCCATTGTTTACCAGCCAGCCTCCGCGGTAACATCCAAGCATACACTCGGAATATTTCGTATTATTACAGTGTTTTCGGTGCTGTTTCTGGAAAATAAGTGACCATGGGCCCCAAGAAAGCTTCTTAGTGCCAACCCTGTGGTAAAAAAGGGTGAGAATTAGTATGGAAATTAAGAAAGATTTTGAAGGGTTTGGGGCTAACCCTGAGAAGCCTATGCCAGTTGTGGAATCCATTGTGCCTACTTCAAAGATTAAGGAAATGTGTGCACAGTGGGTTGAACTGCAAACCTTTATAGATGAAAATCACCCTGACACAGCTGTTGCAAGCCGTGCTGGTGACTATTTCAATGACAATGTTGTGGCCCATTTTAGACAAATCGTAAAGGAACGGGAGGTACAGAGCTCTATGGACAGATTTGTTGTGCGACAGAGGTCCAGTGACTCTCAGCTGGTCCTAGTGGCATTAAAAGAAAAGGGAAGTAACCCGGAAAAGGACTTGCTACCTCAAGTCGTAATGGAAGGGGATTCCCCTTCTAAACAGTAAGAAGATAATGCTCTCCCCTCCTCCCATCCCATCAATCATCACCAGATCTTCAATAAAAGTAAGTGTCATTTAATTGTGCATGCCTTTTTCAGTTTGTGTGTATTAAAATTAACATTTCATGTGGTAAAAAAATTTTTTTTTCATACTTTTGGGCGTCTTGCACGGATTAATTTGATTTCCATTATTTCTTATGGGGAAAATTCATTCGCATAACGATTATTTCGCATAACGATGAGCCCTCTTGCACGGATTAAAATCGTTAACCGGGGTCCACTGTATCTCTTTCTTCAATTCAATAGTATTTCTCACCCTTTTTACCACACGGTTGGTACTATAAGCTTTCTTTGGGCCCATGGTGGCTGATTTAGCAGTTACAAGCACTAAAAACAATGGAATAATACAAAATGTATCGCATGCATGCATGGAATCGTCCACACTGGCTTGTAAATAATGGCACACTGGCTGTACATGGAGTGGCCAGGTGGCCCGGGCGGCTCAGGCCGCACGGACACATTTCGGACGAATGTCCTTAACTGAGTTTTTTATCATTAACCGAGCCAATATTTTGACACAAAAACCTATTGGTGTCCGATTTTATCACTATCCGATGGCATCGTTAACTGAGGGTCCACTGTACATATTTGTATTATGAGGTAATTATTTTAGGATGAGTTTAGGAGAGTGTGTAAAGATAGAAAGTTGAAAGTGAACATAGAAAAGAGTAAGGTGATGAGGGTATCAAATGATTTAGATAAAGAAAATTGGATATCAAATTGGGGAGGAGGAGTATGGAAGAAGTGAATGTTTTCAGATACTTGGGAGTTGACGTGTTGGGGGATGGATTTATGAAGGATGAGGTTAATCATAGAACTGATGAGGGAAAAAAGGTGAGTGGTGCGTTGAGGTATATGTGGAGACAAAAAATGTTATCTATGGAGGCAAAGAAGGGAATGTATGAAAGATAGTAGTACCAACACTCTAATATGGGTGTGAAGCTTGGGTTGTGAATACAGCAGCTAGGAGGTGGTTGGAGGCAGTGGAGATGTCCTGTCTAAGGGCAATGTGTGGTGTAAATATTATGCAGAAAATTCGGAGTGTGGAAATTAGGAGGTGTGGTATTAATATAAGTATTAGCCAGAGGGCTGAAGAGGGATTGTTGAGGTGGTTTGGTCATTTAGAGAGAATGGATCAAAGTAGAATGACATGGAGAGCATATAAATCTGTAGGGGAAGGAAGGCAGGGTAGGGGTCGTCCTCGAAAAGGTTGGAAGGAAGGGGTAAGGGAGGTTTTGTGGGCGAGGGGCTTGGACTTCCAGCAGGCGTGCATGAGCGTGTTCGATAGGAGTGAATGGAGATGAATGGTGGGAGATGGCCGATCGTTAAAAAAAAAAAAAAACTATTTTGATGTACAAGTTTCACAAACTCTTACAAATGTACGTGAATGAACTAAATTGGACACGTATTAATGTGCTTTTATTTTGCCTGACCGAGTGATCCCTCACCACTCATTCAGTTTGTGTTTTTACATTGTCTAAACTCTGTGTATCTCGTTCTCTCTCGTTTACTATTTCGTGAACTAGTTGGCTCTCGGTGACAATGATGTCTAAGCTTACTTGTGATAAAAAGAAGAGTTGTAAGCCTCTTACTTTAACCTCTTCACTGTCCAAATGTAGATCTATGTTCTCTTGCTCGGTGATCTGAATATTTTGACTGTTTTGGTCGTATATATACGTCTTATTAGCCACTGTGTTTGACGTATATATACAGGCACCATCCGACTTACGACTGAGTTCGGTTCTGAGAAACTGGTCGTAAGTTGAAATGGACGTAAGTCGAACCTTACTACTGAGTATCAACATCACATTTTTGTAATGACTTTATTTTATTGTTTTATTTTTGTATTTCATTTTTTACTTTACTTTTTATGCTGTTAGTACTATGTTTTATACTGTAAGGTTTAGGATAAACACTCTGTACAACACAAACAGTTGTTTATTTCCCAGAAATTTGGCATAGAAAACAAGGTTGTAAGTCGAAT
This sequence comes from Cherax quadricarinatus, assembly GCF_026875155.1. Classification (NCBI taxonomy): domain Eukaryota; kingdom Metazoa; phylum Arthropoda; class Malacostraca; order Decapoda; family Parastacidae; genus Cherax; species Cherax quadricarinatus. Next base: position 881,307 of record NC_069441.1, read on the forward strand.
GGTTGTATGTCGAGCAGGTCGTAAGTCAGATGGTAGGTGTACTCATAAATTCTAGTGGCTTCAGATCAAGCAAGAGAAAGCTGGTAGGCCCACATGTGAGAGAATGGATCTCCATGGTCAGTGTGCACCATATAAAAAAAAATTGGGGAGCCGGTGGTGCAGTGTGGGAATGCCATTTCAGTAGTCCTTGTTCATCATGCTTAGTGGTAAGAAATATCTGACTTCCCAACAAATCTGGAACTCGTCTCTTCCCAAGTAATGCTCTAACACAGATGGAAGTGTTAGTGAAGATCAATTTCATGGTTTTGAGGAGTTTGTGACCAAAAGCATTGCCCAGGATATGAGAAAAATGAAGCAGAATGAAGAATGAAGGAGAATGAAGAATGAAGTAGAATGAGAAAATGAGAGAGAGAATGAGACAGAATGAGAGAGAGAATGAGAGAAAGAATGAGATAGAGAATAAGAGAGAGAATGAGGGAGAGAATGAGGGAGAGAATGAGAGAGAGAATGAGAGAGTGAAGGAGAAAGATACAGTAATTAGGTAGGAGGATGGAGGGGAAGCAGCATCCGACCCCATTGTTTTGACAGGTGGTAGGGGGAGTGAGTAATGATACAATTTGTCATTTTGACAGCTGCTGGAGATACACACATTCACAACAGGAGCTTGCTGGAGATAATAACGGTTATATGAAAGTGTCCAGTGACTATATCTGTGTATATATATTATAGAACAACAGTAATAAACAATTTTTTGTTTTGTTTGTTTGTGACTTTGACTCCCATTTTAGGCCAATTACCTAATTCCAGTCGACCAAATTCTTAGCAATTTCACTAGTTATTATTATTATTTTATTATCACACTGGCCGATTCCCACCAAGGCAGGGTGGCCCGAAAAAGAAAAACTTTCACCATCATTCACTCCATCACTGTCTTGCCAGAAGGGTGCTTTACACTACAGTTTTTAAACTGCAACATTAACACCCCTCCTTCAGAGTGCAGGCACTGTACTTCCCATCTCCAGGACTCAAGTCCGGCCTGCCGGTTTCCCTGAATCCCTTCATAAATGTTACTTTGCTCACACTCCAACAGCACGTCAAGTATTAAAAACCATTTGTCTCCATTCACTCCTATCAAACACGCTCACGCATGCCTGCTGGAAGTCCAAGCCCTCGCACACAAAACCTCCTTTACCCCCTCCCTCCAACCCTTCCTAGGCCGACCCCTACCCCGCCTTCCTTCCACTACAGACTGATACACTCTTGAAGTTATTCTGTTTCGCTCCATTTTCTCTACATGTCCGAACCACCTCAACAACCCTTCCTCAGCCCTCTGGACAACAGTTTTGGTAATCCCGCACCTCCTCCTAACTTCCAAACTACGAATTCTCTGCATTATATTCACACCACACATTGCCCTCAGACATGACATCTCCACTGCCTCCAGCCTTCTCCTCGCTGCAACATTCATCACCCATGCTTCACACCCATATAAGAGCGTTGGTAAAACTATACTCTCATACATTACTTCTATTCTATCGACTGAGCACAAGAAATCGCCAACTCAACTGTTTCAACTACAAAATAAAGTGATTGGAAATTGGTAATTTGGGCAATTTAGTGCAAAGTTCAAAATATTCCAATTTCAAAATAGGTCCAGAATTAACAATGCAGGCATTCCTGGCTCTAAACTAACATTTCCTATGTTTCATTACTTACGTTTTCAGGCTTTACAAATGAATTCCATTTTGATTTTTAATTCACATAATGAATTTTTATTCAAACCAAAAAATAGAAGATTTACTGTCATGAAATATTGTCATAATTGTATAAATAATATCAGCACATTTGTGAACGTATATTAGACCCACCAGCTGGCATGTATTAGATGTGTAAGGCCATTTGTTTACTCTTAAACATAGGCAAAAATTTAATATTTCCACTACTTTGAGCTCAGTTTCAAGCCATTTTCAGTACTAAAACCAATCAAAATCATTTCTATTTCTGTAATATATTTTCCATTCTATCAAATGAGACCAAGAAATCGTAAATACAACTATCTTAAAACATACGAAAAAACACTGCAAAGTTGCTGTTTTAATCGAAAATTATGGTCTCAGTTTTTTTATCTCATTATGCACTGTGTGCTGCAGGATTTATTTTATGTGGTGCACACATACCACATAGATGTATTCTCTCATATCTAGGCCCAAATTTACCACTCACAGCTTATCAGAGTGAGCTGAGCTCATGGCGTAGATCTTTGGTTTAGACCCTTAACATTAAGCCGTAGATCTATGGCATGGACCCTGAAAGGGTTAAAGGCTCCCCATTTACATTTACCCCTGGCACCCCAAATTTACCTACTACTCCCTCCACAACATTTTTACCCACTTCAGCATTGAAATCCCCAACCACAAGTACTCTCACACTTGGTTCAAAACTCCCCACACATTCACTCAACATTTCCCAAAATCTCTCTCTCTCTCTCCTCTACGCTTCTCTCTTCTCCAGGTGCATATACGCTTACAATAACCCACTTTTCACATCCAACCTTTATTTTACTCCACATAATCCTTGAATTAATACATTTATACTCCTCCTTTTCTTGCCATAACTTATCCTTCAACATTATTGCTACTCCTTCTTTAGCTCTAACTCTGTTTGAAACCCCTGACCTAATCCCGTTTATTCCTCTCCACTGAAACTCTCCCACCCCCTTCAGCTTTGTTTCAATGAACCTTTTCAGTGTTGGTGCCGTACTAGTACAGCTTGCATGCCAGGGTTGGTGCCGTACTAGTACTCATAAATTCTAGTGCTTTCAAATCTAGCGAGAAAAAGCTGGTAAGCCTACATATGAAAGAATAGGTCTATATGGTCAGTGTGCGCAGTATAAAAAAAATCCTGCAGCACACAGTGTATGAGAAAAAAAACTCCGACCGTGTTTTTGGTTTAAAACAGCGACTTTGGAGTGTATTTTTGTATGCTATTTATGGTTGTATTGTAGTTTTCCTGGTCTCATTTTATAGAATGGAAGACATATTACAGAAATTGAGATCATTTTTGATTGGTTTCACAATGAAAAGTACCTTGAAATTGAGCTCAAAGTAGCAGAAATGTTAAATTTTTGCCAAAGTTCTAAAGTAAACAAATCATGCAATGCGTCTAATACACATCAACTGGTGAGTCTAATATTCTTTCATAAGTGAGCTGATATTATTTATACCATTTCTACACTAATGCAGCAGTTTTCATAACAGTAAATCTTCTATTTTTTGTGAGAATAAAAATTCAAAGTGGAAAGCAAAAGAAATGTAACAGGGGCCTGGGGACATGACTAATGAACAGAGGAAATGTTGTTTTAGTGCCAGGAATGTCTCTCTTGTTTATTCTGAACCCTATTTGGAAATGGGCATCATTTGAAATTTGAGTGAAATTGGCAAAATTGCCAGTGTCTGACCACTTTATTGGATAGTTGAAATCGGTAAATTGGTGATTTCTTGTACTCAGTCGCTAGAAAAAAGTGGAGTTCTAGCAAAATAGTTATGATTTTTGTTGACTGGTACATTGAAATTGGCCAAAAATAGGGCTCAAAGTGGGCGAAATCGCCGATGCGTAAACATGGCCGAGACCGCTAACTTCGCGAGAGCATTATTCCGTGAGTTTTCCCATCAAATTTCATACTTTTGGTGTCATTATGATCGGGAAAAGATTCTCTATCATTTCATGAGATTTTTTTTTCCCAAAAAATTTCCGACCCCGAGAGCAAGTTTAGGAGAGGGCCTGCCGACCCTGAAAGGGTTAAAGCCAGGGCATCTAGCTTCTTCTCATTCATAACTTAAACAATGATCTCTTTCTTATCATTCGCACAACATCCACGCACATTCAGACATCCCGCTTTGACAATTTTCTTCTTATTCTTTTTAGTAATTATTACAGGAAAAGGGGTTACTAGCCCATTGTTCCCAGCATTTTAGTTGACTTTTACAACACGCATGGCTTCCGGAGGAAAAATTCTTATTTCACTTCCCCATGGATAAAATAAATACGTGAAGAATTAAATCAGTATTACATACCTATATTGAAGACTGTTGTTGGCTTATGGAAGATAGGGAGGAGGAGAGGAGGAGAGTATTGTATGGAAGAGGAATCCCTCTCCATAAGGACTTCAGGTATCAAAGCCCTATGTGGGGTTACTTCCCTTCTTTATCTTTTAATGCCTCTAGGACCAGCTTGAGAGTCACTAGACCCATGTCACACAAAATATATTTCCAGAGAGTTCTACTTCTGGCGTCTCTGTAAGATTTCCCTGAAGTGGGACAAGGTTCTGTCACTGAACCTGTTGCAATGTAGCTTGTTTCAGCTTGGACAGAGTGATATTTCTCACCAAAAGCTTGCATCTTAGTCCACATTGCACAAATCTCTTTAATCTCTGAAGAAGGCACTTACTTCACTCCCTCTTCTTCCTTCTCTGAAGGAAGTTCCTGAGCTGCAATCTGTTGCTGTTCCAGATGAAGCTCTTGTAGCTCTTCAGTGGTTAGATCTTCCCTGTGGTCTTCCACCAACTCTTCCACGTCCTTACCACTCACCTCCAACTACATGGACTTGCCCAGAGATACAGTGGACTCCACAACAGATGTAGGGTCCTTAGGGTCAGCCCCAAACCTTTCAGAATCCCTCTCTTGGACACATTTTGGCCACAATTTTCTCCAAGCAGAGTTCAAAGTCCTGGAAGCCACTCCTTCCCAAGCCTTACTTATAAGGCTTATGCAGTGGAGGATATTGAAGTGATTCCTTGAGAGCTCTCTTAGGGTCAAATCTGTGTCTGAGGTCACATCAAAGCACATTTGAAACACTGCTTTGGTGTACAAATTTTTGAAGTTAGAAATGACCTGCTGGTCCATGGGCTGGATGAGAGGAGTGGTGTTAGGAGGCAAAAACTTCACTGTGATGAAACAGAATTCCACAGACAAAAGGTCTACCAAGTTTGGAGGATGAGAAGGACCATTGTCCAGTACCAGGAGGCACTTGATTGGCAATTTATCTTCCAGGAGGTATTTTTTCACACTCGGGCCAAACACATCATTCACCCACTATATGAAAATTTGCCTTGTGACCTATGCATTATTGTTAGCTCTCCTCATCACACACACAATATACTGTTGAAAACATTGTGTTTCTTCAACACTTTGGGATTTTCAGAGTGATACACCAGTAAATGCTTCACTTTGAAATCCCCAGTAGTGTTAGCACAGAACAAGAGTAAGCCTGTCTTTCATTGGCTTGTGTCCAGGCAGGACCTTTCCCTCCTGCATAATGTAGGTCTTCTTTGGCATTTTCTTCCAAAACAGGCCTATTTCGTCAAAATTAAACACTTGTTGGGGGAAGAATCCTTTAGCCTGTACCTACCTCTTTAAATTTTGCACAGATTTTTCAACCGTACATTTATCAGAACTTGCAGCCTCTCCATGCCTTACCACACTGTGTATGCCACTCTGCTTCTTAAATCTCTCAAACTAGCCTTTGCTGGCCCTATATTCACTAACAGCAGCACTTGTTCCAGGCATTATATTTACAAGATCCTCATACAACTGCTTTGCCATCTCACAAATCACTGACTCCACAACACTATCTCCTGTTCATTTGGTTTTTTCCCTGATCCACAACAATAATAACTTTCCCATATACATGTACAGTGGACCCCCGCATACCGTCGGCATCACATAACGTTCAATCCGCATACCGTTCGCTTTTATCGCAAAAATTTTGCCTCGCATACCGCTCAAAAACCCGCTCACCGCTCTTCGTCCAAGACACGTCCAATGTGCGCCCTTAGCCAGCCTCACATGTGCCGCCGGTGGCATTGTTTACCAGCCAGCCTCCGCGGTAACATCCATGCATACAATCGGAACATTTCGTATTATTACAGTGTTTTTGGTGATTTTATCTGCAAAATAAGTGACCATGGGCCCCAAGAAAGCTTCTAGTGCCAACCCTACAGCAATAAGGGTGAGAATTACTATAGAGATGAAGAAAAAGATCATTGATAAGTATGAAAGTGGAGTGCGTGTCTCCGAGCTGGCCAGGTTGTATAATAAACCCCAATCAACCATCGCTACTATTGGTGTACAGCTGCTGCTGCGCTGTACCACCGTCACTGCTGCTGCTGCACTGTCAGCTGCTGCTGCTGCTGTAGCACCGTCAGCTGCTGCTGCTTGTTGTTTACCACCGTCAGACTGCTGCTGCGCTGCAGTAGTACCCCCTCTCGCTGGTGAGCATCGTCTAGCTGCTGGTAAGCAAGTCATGCTGCTGCTGTACACTGTAGCTGGGTGCATGTCACTCTGCTGTAACCATCAGCTTGTATGCGTAGTACCCTGCGCTCGACGCATCGCTGCTCTGTGGTACAGCTAGCTGCTGCTGCTGTGTACCACCGTCAGCTGCTGCTGCTGCTGTATACCGTCTGTGCTGCTGAGCTCGCTGCTGCTGCTGAGCACTGTCTGCTGCTGCGTACACGTCGCTGCTGCTGTAGCACGTCAGCTGCTGCTGCCACATCAGCTGTTGCTGTAGTAGCGCTCTGCTGCTGCTGTAGCATCGTCTGCTGCTGCTGTAGCACTGTCACTGCTGCTGCTGCTGTACACCTGCAGCTGCTGCTGTAGTACGTCAGCTGCTGCTGTAGCAGTCTGCTGCGCTGTACCACCTCAGGCTGTTGCTGTGTAGCCGTCAGCTGCTGCTGCTGCTGCTGTAGCACCGTTGTTGGTGTGGCTTATTGAGAATACCAAGAAACAATTAACCCCAGAGGATTTGCCACCCAGGATAACCCAAAAAAGTCAGTGTCATCGAAGACTGTCTAACTTATTTCCATTGGGGTCCTTAATCTTGTCTCCCAGGATGCAACCCACACCAGTCGACTAACACCCAGGTGAACAGGGAAAAATGCCTGGAACTAGTGCTCATATTGGTGAATTTAAAGCCAGCAAAGGTTGGTTTGAGAGATTTAAGAATCATAGTGGCATACACAGTGTGATAAGGCCTGTTCTGGAAGAAAATGCCAAACAGGACCTACAGTACTCAGGAGGAAAAGGCACTCCCAGGACACACTGTCTCATCAGTCATTGCTGCATCTTCAATAAAGGTAAGTGTCATTTATTCTTCATTTAGTAGAGTAGTACATGCACAATATATATTGTGCATGTACTACTCTACTATTGTGCATGTATCCTTCTCTTTGTGTGTAGGAAAATGTATATTTCATGTGGTAAAATTTTTTTTTCATACTTTTGGGTGTCTTGCACGGATTAATTTGATTTCCATTATTTCTTATGGGGAAAATTCATTCACATACCGATCATTTCGCATAACAATGAGCCCTCTTGCACGGATTAAAGTCGCTATGCGGGGGTCCACTGTATTCCATTATTGGTGACCTTTGTTTCATTATCACATTTACTTCTTTCGTAACATCAGCCTCCTTGTTTTGTTCTTTCTTTGCCAGGGTGGAAGTGATGGTAGATTTGTTTTTCCCATACATCCCGGCAAGTTCCAGCATTAGCATACTACTATCAAATTTTCCAATCACTTCTCTCTTAAATTCCATCGTGTTCCTCACTTTCTTATCCACAGGAACTTTACTAGGAACTTTCTTTGGGGCTATGCTTACTTATTTCGTAGTTGCACTTAATAAACAACAAAGAAAAACACTGATTTATAGCGAAATGTTTGGATGAATGAGCAGAAGCTTCCTCACTCGGCCAGCAACACAGCTACACTGATTCAGGAACACTCGAGTGTCGCTGGCCGATAAGCAAAATAACGGCCGATAACCGGAAGCCAATAAACCGTCCGATAAGCGAGTTGGCCGATAAGCAGAACGGCAGATAACTGAGGGTTCACTGTATTAGAGCTGATTTCCTGTTCTTCTGTTTATTTCAGTATACAGTACACTACTGTATAAACATTTAAAAATATACCAGAAATGTTATAAATTGTGCAAAGGTGACATTAAAACAATATCAAAGATGGTTGACACAAACTCTCTACCATTATAGTATGCTCCTCACTTAGTGACAAATTTGTTTAACAACGTGGCCTTAGGAACGGATCTGCGTCGTGAAGTGAGAAGAGGCTGCACTTTCATTACATGCTATATATCTTGTATACCTATTTATCCTCTTTTTCTTCAAAAATGTATTACTTATTACCATACTTTTTTCCATACATAATTCAATCAAAGGCCCCTCATTTTCATTTTCCCCTGGCACCCAAACTTGCCTACTACTCCCTCCACAACAGTTTTTACCCACTTTAGCATTTAGGTCCCCCACCACAAATACTCACTTGATTCAAAATCCCCATGTACTCACTCAGTGTGTCTCAAAATCTCTCTCTCTCTCCTCTACCCTTCACTCTTCTTCAGGTGCATAAACACTTACTATAACCCACTTTTTACATCCCACCCTTATTTTACTCCATATAATCCTTAAATTTATTCATTTATATTCCCTCTTTTCCTGCCATAACTGATCCTTCAACATCATCTCTTTCTTGTCATCTGCACTACATCCATGCACATTCAAACATCCCAACTTAGAGGTTTTATTTTTGTTTTTAGTAAGCTGTACAGGAAAAGGAGTCATTAGCCCCTTGCTCCTGGCATTTTAGTTGACTTTTACAATACACATGGCTTATGAAGGAAAAATTCTTATTCTACTTCCTCATGGATATGAGAGGAAAATAATAAGAACAAGAACCATTAAGAAAAATCAAAGAAAACTTAGATGAGTGTATATACACGAATGTGTACGTACGTATGTACTTGTGTAGTGTAACCTAATTGTAAGTAAAAGTAGCAAGATATGTCTGTTATCTTGTGTGTTTATGAGGCAGAAAAAAAGACATCAACACTCCTACCATCATGTAAAACAAATACTGGTTTCTGTCATTCAATAATTTGGCAGGACAGTAGTACTTACCTGGGTGGTTGCTGTCTATCAATCTATATATATATATACACCTACCATCCGACTTACGACCTGCTCGACTTACGACCACTCGACTTACGACCGTGTTTTTTATGCCAAATTTCTGGGAAATAAACAACTATTTGTGTTGTACACAGTGTTTATCCTAAACCTTACAGTATAAAATACAGTACTAACAACATAAAAAGTAAAGTAAAACATGAAATACCAAAATAAAACAATAAAATAAAGTCATTACAAAAATGTTTTGTTGATATTCAGTAGTAAAGTTCGACTTACGACCATTTCGACTTATGACCGTTTCTCGGAACTGAACTCGGTCGTAAGTCGGATGGTAGGTGTATATATATTTTAATTTGGACATTGAAAGTGGTTTTAATATCAGAAGTCTGAAGAGAGAAAGGGTTAAAATAGCAACTTCAGTCTCTCTCTTTTCATGTTGTATTCTGTGTTTGGTCTTGTCACTTCTAGTTTTTCTCGCTTTTTATTTATCATGATTGAAATTCGGTTGCCACTTTCTTATCACATAAGTAGCTTGTTTAAGTCTATTTGGAGACTCTCTGCCCTCTCTGCTTGCTGTCTTCATTAATTCCATTGTCAGTAAGTACTGATCCATGCCAGGTGATTAGTGTATTTTTATTGTTTCCTAAAACACAGGGATGATGATTGGCCTAGCAACTTAGTTTCATCAAAACCATTGTCCTTCACAGGAGAAATGTTGTGTGGATGCTGTGAGTGTGGGTGCTGTTCTCTCGGATTATCAGAGAGTTCGAGTGGAAAATGTGTAAGTATTTTGAATAATAATTTTTGCCATTAATGAATTGTTGGCACTGGTTAAAAATGTTGAAGTATAACTTATATATCTTAAATAATATACCCTAATATTTTGGTTAAATTATTTTCAAATAATAATTAAGGAACTAAATGGATTAAATGTGGGATTAATAACATATATTTTTGGCTTTGTGCAGGTGCAGTAGGCTGGGTTTAGTTTGCTTGGCATACATGTGGCGGAGGGATCAGTCCGAACTGCTGCAAGAAATGGTAGAGTGTGGCTTGGAAGCCATCATTATCAAAGTAGCAGCCATTGGTCTTGAACCCAGGAAACACCTTGGAAAATCCATCAGCCAAATGGTTTCATACCTTGAAAAAATGGTAAGATGAATTTAGGTGAGGATTTACCTGACCTTATAATTGTGATATACATTTTTTTATTATTATCACACTGGCCGATTCCCACCAAGGCAGGGTGGCCCGAAAAAGAAAAACTTTCACCATCATTCACTCCATCACTGTCTTGCCAGAAGGGTGCTTTACACTACAGTTTTTAAACTGCAACATTAACACCCCTCCTTCAGAGTGCAGGCACTGTACTTCCCATCTCCAGGACTCAAGTCCGGCCTGCCGGTTTCCCTGAACCCCTTCATAAATGTTACTTTGCTCACACTCCAACAGCACGTCAAGTATTAAAAACCATTTGTCTTCATTCACTCCTATCAAACACACTCACACATGCCTGCTGGAAGTCCAAGCCCCTCGCACACAAAAACCTCCTTTACCCCCTCTCTCCAACCTTTCCTAGGCCGACCCCTACCCCACCTTCCTTCCACTACAGACTGATACACTCTTGAAGTCATTCTGTTTCGCTCCATTCTCTCTACATGTCCAAACCACCTCAACAACCCTTCCTCAGCCCTGTGGACAACAGTTTTGGTAATCCCGCACCTCCTCCTAACTTCCAAACTACGAATTCTCTGCATTATATTCACACCACACATTGCCCTCAGACATGACATCTCCACTGCCTCCAGCCTTCTCCTCGCTGCAACATTCATCACCCATGCCTCACACCCATATAAGAGCGTTGGTAAAACTATACTCTCATACATTCCCCTCTTTGCCTCCAAGGACAAAGTTCTTTGTCTCCACAGACTCCTAAGTGCACCACTCACTCTTTTCCCCTCATCAATTCTGTGATTCACCTCATCTTTCATAGACCCATCCGCTGACACGTCCACTCCCAAATATCTGAATACATTCACCTCCTCCATACTCTCTCCCTCCAATCTGATATTCAATCTTTCATCACCTAATCTTTTTGTTATCCTCATAACCTTACTCTTTCCTGTATTCACCTTTAATTTTCTTCTTTTGCACACCTTACCAAATTCATCCACCAATCTCTGCAACTTCTCTTCAGAATCTCCCAAGAGCACAGTGTCATCAGCAAAGAGCAGCTGTGACAACTCCCACTTTGTGTGTGATTCTTTATCTTTTAACTCCACGCCTCTTGCCAAGACCCTCGCATTTACTTCTCTTACAACCCCATCTATAAATATATTAAACAACCACGGTGACATCACACATCCTTGTCTAAGGCCTACTTTTACTGGGAAAAAATTTCCCTCTTTCCTACATACTCTAACTTGAGCCTCACTATCCTCGTAAAAACTCTTCACTGCTTTCAGTAACCTACCTCCTACACCATACACTTGCAACATCTGCCACATTGCCCCCCTATCCACCTTGTCATACGCCTTTTCCAAATCCATAAATGCCACAAAGACCTCTTTAGCCTTATCTAAATACTGTTCACTTATATGTTTCACTTAGATGTTAAGTGAATGTATAGGAGCCTTTGAACCAAGTGAGAGAGTAATTGTAGTAGGGGACCTGAATGCTAAAGTAGGAGAAACTTTTAGAGAGGGTGTGGTAGGTAAGTTTGGGGTGCCAGGTGTAAATGATAATGGGAGCCCTTTGATTGAACTTTGTATAGAAAGGGGTTTAGTTATAGGTAATACATATTTTAAGAAAAAGAGGATAAATAAGTATACAAGATATGATGTAGGACGAAATGACAGTAGTTTGTTGGATTATGTATTGGTAGATAAAAGACTGTTGAGTAGACTTCAGGATGTACATGTTTATAGAGGGGCACAGATATATCAGATCACTTTCTAGTTGTAGCTACACTGAGAGTAAAAGGTAGATGGGATACAAGGAGAATAGAAGTATCAGGGAAGAGAGAGGTGAAGGTTTATAAACTAAAAGAGGAGGCAGTTAGGGTAAGATATAAACAGCTATTGGAGGATAGATGGGCTAATGAGAGCATAGGCAATGGGGTCGAAGAGGTATGGGGTAGGTTTAAAAATGTAGTGTTAGAGTGTTCAGCAGAAGTTTGTGGTTACAGGAAAGTGGGTGCGGGAGGGAAGAGGAGCGATTGGTGGAATGATGATGTAAAGAGAGTAGTAAGGGAGAAAAAGTTAGCATATGAGAGGTTTTTACAAAGTAGAAGTGATGCAAGGAGGGAAGAGTATATGGAGAAAAAGAGAGAGGTTAAGAGAGTGGTGAAGCAATGTAAAAAGAGAGCAAATGAGAGAGTGGGTGAGATGTTATCAACAAATTTTGTTGAAAATAAAAAAAAGTTTTGGAGTGAGATTAACAAGTTAAGAAAGCCTAGAGAACAAATGGATTTGTCAGTTAAAAATAGGAGAGGAGAGTTATTAAATGGAGAGTTAGAGGTATTGGGAAGATGGAGGGAATATTTTGAGGAATTGTTAAATGTTGATGAAGATAGGGAAGCTGTGATTTCGTGTATAGGACAAGGAGGAATAACATCTTGTAGGAGTGAGGAAGAGCCAGTTGTGAGTGTGGGGGAAGTTCGTGAGGCAGTAGGTAAAATGAAAGGGGGTAAGGCAGCCGGGATTGATGGGATAAAGATAGAAATGTTAAAAGCAGGTGGGGATATAGTTTTGGAGTGGTTGGTGCAATTATTTAATAAATGTATGGAAGAGGGTAAGGTACCTAGGGATTGGCAGAGAGCATGCATAGTTCCTTTGTATAAAGGCAAAGGGGATAAAAGAGAGCGCAAAAATTATAGGGGGATGAGTCTGCTGAGTATACCTGGTAAAGTGTATGGTAGAGTTATTATTGAAAGAATTAAGAGTAAGACGGAGAATAGGATAGCAGATGAACAAGGAGGCTTTAGGAAAGGTAGGGGGTGTGTGGACCAGGTGTTTACAGTGAAACAAAGATATACGTATTTATATTCTAAAATGCTTCTGTGAAAAACAGTGATTCAGTTATATTCCTGTCAACAATGGATAAAAGGTTCAATGTGATTGTTTCAGTTATGATGTGGGAGTACATAGGTGAGTAAATGTATACTGAGTATTTGGCATTTAGTCTAGGGTGATTAAGTGGCTTTTGAGAAGAGTCTTAAATTGATTTTCAGACTGGGTTACTTTAATATCTTCTGGTAATGAATTCCATATTTTGGGACCGTTTATGTGCATAGAGTTTTTACACAGTGTGATATAGACACGAGGTATATCAAAAAGAGATCTGTGTCTTGTGTTGTGGCCATGTGTCCTGTTTAGGTTGGTGAGGAAAAGTTTGAGTGGGGGGTTTATATTTGCGTCTGTTGTTCTGTGTATGTAGTAGGCACATGAATAAGTATGGATGTTCTTAATGGTAAGCAGATTCAGACTCTTGAAAATTGTGGAGTATGCTGGCGGGAGTGGGGATTTGTTATCATTCTTACTGCTGCCTTTTGCTGGGTTATTAGGGGTTTTAGGTGATTGGATGTTGTTGACCCCCCCATGCACAAATTCCATATGTAAGATAAGGGTATATGAGTGAGTGGTACAGTGCGAGGAGAGCTGATTGTGGAACGTAGTACCTTATCTCTGATATATGCCTACAGTCTTGGAGATTTTCTTGGTGATTTGTTGTATGTGTGTCCGGAACTTAGGGCTACTGTCAAGGTGGATACCTAGGAATTTTCCCTCTGTGAGTCTTGTGACTGGTGATCCATTTAGCGTAATGTTAATTGGATCATTTGCAGCTTTGTTTCCAAACTGAATGAAATAGGTTTTATCAGTGTTCAAGGTAAGTTTGTTAGTCATCATCCAGGCAGATATTTTCTGTAATTCAGCATTGACTGTGTTTGCTAGTATGACTGCGTTTGGGTGGGAAAATACATATGTAGTGTCATCTGCAAATAATATGGGCTTGAGTAGCTGTGATGCATTTAGTAGATCATTGATGTAGATGAGAAAGAGGAGTGATCCAAGGATGCTTCCTTGTGGGACTCCTACTGTGATTGGTTGGGTGGAGGAGTTTGCATCATTTGCATACACATATTGAGTTTTGTTACTAAGGTATGACTTTAGATAGTTGAGGGAGTGGCCTCTGATACCATAGTGCATTAATTTGGAGTACAGTAGTTCATGGTCGACTGTATCGAAAGCTTTACGTAAATCAATGACAATGCCCAGCGGGACTTCTTTCTTTTCAAGTGCGGTATATATTAGTTCTAGCATGTGTATGATAGCGTCATTTGTATTTTTATTATTTCTGAATCCAAACTGACAAGGGTTTAATACGTTGTGTGAAACAAGGTAGGAATAGATCCGTCTATGAATTATTTTTTCAAAGATTTTAGAGAGCATTGGTAAGTTAGATATTGGTCTATAGTTATTCAAGTCAGCTTGGTCACCTCCTTTATGGATCGGAGTGACCTTCACTATTTTGAGGATTGTTAGGAAGGTAGATGATTCAATGGATTTGTTAAAGAGCGTTGCAATAATTGGTGACAATACTTGAGAAGCTTTTTTGTACATAAAAGCAGGCAAGTTGTTTATGTCTCCTGCCTTGTTTTTAAGGGTGTTTATGATGAGCATAACTTCAGTGGGGTTGGTTGGAGCTGGGAATAGCGTATTTGGGTAGGTTCCTATGAGGTAGTCTGATGGATGGGCGTTTGTGCTTGGTATTTTGTTTGCTAGATTTTTTCCTATGGTGGAGAAGAAAACATTAAGTCTGTTTGCTGTTTCGGTTGGAGTGAGTAGGGGTTCATCTGATTTTGATAGTTTGATTGCTTTGTTTTTGGATAACTTTTTAGTTCCAAGAATTTCAGATAGAGTTTTCCAGGTTTTTTTCATATCACCTTTGATGTTATGTAATCTATTTTCATAATACAATTTTTTTGACCTTCTTATCAGGCTGGTAAGTGCTGACGAGTAACTTTTTGACTGTTCTCTAGTTATTTGACCCATTCTATACTGTTTTTCATGTTTGTGCTTTGTGTTAATGGATTTGAGGATGCTTGGTGTTAGCCAGGGATTATTCAGTCTCTTTGCTGTGATCTGTTTAGTTTTTCTGGGGCAATGTCTGTTATAGAGGCATTGGGCTTTTTTTAGAAAATTATTTATACATTCATTCATATCTGTATATGTTTCAAGCTCATTTTGCCAATCGATGTTATTCATAGCTGCTATAAAGTTGTTAACTTCTGTCTCGTTATGTAGTCTGAAGGTTACTTGTTATAAAAAATGCGATTTCTAATAAGCATAGAGATCTCCAGTGAATATTAGAAAGGACTGCCCTTCTAGCATCCAGCCTGTTACTGGGTTTTCGTAACAAGTAGTCAGTATCCTGGTCCAATTATCCATTAGAATTCAGTAAGAATTATTAGCGCTGCAGGATTACAACTGATAGGCTACTAACTAAAGAAATTAAAATTTAATAAGTTTATTAATAAACAAAATTATCTAGGAGTATATTATCAAATTAAAATAAATTAATCAATTTAAACAAATTAATGGTAATCACTTCTCTCGTGTACAGTAGTATTGTGCTGAAGGCACATATCACATTTATATGACTTAAATACCGTCTGGTACATTAACATTTAAAAATACATATATATACAAATAAGTTTGTGTGTATGTGTATAAGTGCTCTAAGTAGTTCACTATGTCTGAAGAATCGACTAGACTTTAACAGTGACTGACTAAAAGTCCTCGCATTAACTAACTTCTTGACCACCTGGCAATCAGAACAGCTTGCTTCAACAATAAAACAACTGCTAAGCCCAATAGCAATATAACAAGCAACTACGACACAGAATCAGGATCAAGGAGATAATATAACGACACTAAGTAGGGACCATCAGCAGATCCTCCACAAAAGTCACAAAATTCCCATACTACTGAATCTAAGTTCAGCATAAGAAAATCCCCAACTGTGACAGTGCACAGATACCAGTACAAATTAGGTCAGAAGCTACAGCTCAGGACCTGAGTTGCTCAGAGTGTCTATGTGACACACAACCTCAGTACAACGTCCAAAATCACTAAGTCTAGACAATGTTCTGTGAACAGAGTTTTACAGAACCAACAACAAGAAAGCAACAGAGACGATCTTCCAACAAGGGCCAATAATGGAGAGTTAGGCACGTCTTGTCAGGAATACGTCCAACCACCAAGAGAGTCTAGCCCTGACTGGCTACTCCAGGCGAGGTGTGAACACCCCCCCCCTCTATCACGTGATTGCTCCGTGGACAGTTGCTGCCCAGCAACACCGAGAAGCCGGCAGGGAAACTAGGAACGAGCGATAATTACAGTAGTTAGACAATCAAGACTTGAACTGTGAGCATTGAATAATAATATATAAATGTTACATCCTACCTAATAAAAGTAACTAAGTCAAATAATAATATAAAGCAATGTATTTACGATTTAGCTATTATCGCAAATATGAAGAGGTAACATACATTATATACATTGTGACCCATTCAGGGGTCGCAGCACCCCGAACACTACAAACGGTCGCACTAGGAGTTGCGTTAATGTCTTTCACATTATTACTGATTACTCATGTCACTTTAATAATACAATTTAATTAAAAATAAATCAGAGTCACTCTTGTGCTAAGCACTTGTATAATTTCACAGTGTCTATATCACTAAGTTATGCCCCTGGTACTAGGGCAATACACATCTTATCTCAGCATACTCGTGGTTATGTACATCAGTGTAGAGACAGGATAGCGTAGACAAACATGACACGTTGAGACTCGATCATAGTAGTGGAGACTATTTGAACAGTAGTCTTGTGCTATAGACAGGAGACGGCATTCCACTCTTAAATAGTGTTAGTGGAATGCGAGGCAGTATGGACATCTGTGTATGCGGAAGCTTAAGGTGTGTAGTGAGGGGGGGGGTCTGCGGCAGGAGTGTTCTGCCACTCAGTAACATCACCCACATAACACTACACACTCAACACTCAGCTTCTGTCTCCAACTGTCTCCTCACACACACATGACATGACATGAGTATACATAATTAACATGGGCTGGAGAGATAACGTTACTTTACTGAATTTGACATAGCAAGTAACAAAAGGTATTTGGGCATAAAATTACATTGATTAAATGTAACAATGATAATTAAGGACATGACAGCGCGTCAGCAATTACATTACAATGACCACTGATATGTTGTATACTAATAGAGTATGGCTGGATTCTGAGAGCCCACCTCATGATCCTAGCATTTTTACTCTTCATAGTGTTTATGTAAGTGAGTGGATTGTTGTCTGAAAAAAACATTAATTTTAAATGGGGAAGTGCCCAAATACACGTCAAAATGTTCCAAGGACACCACGAGAGCTAGAGCCTCTTTCTCAATAGTGGCATAATTTTTCTGGTGTCGTTTAAGCTTAGATGAATAGTAACATATAGGATGGAGAATGTCAGTGGATGTTGACTGTTGGAGCAGCACAGCACCCACTGCATAACCACTCGCATCTATATGTAAAAAGAAGGGAAGATTGAAATTAGGACTCCTCAACACTGGAGCAGAGGAAAACAGAAACTTCAACCTTTTCAACAAGTCTGAACAATCTCTAGTCCAGATGAACTGAACTTTGCTACTAGTAAGCTCAGTGAGAGGTGTAGGTGGAGGTGTGTGTGCTGGCTTGTCTGTCACTTGACACACGTGGCAACATCGCACATGACCAGCTATTGTTTCCTTCATTTTTGGCCAAGTAAAATGTTTTGCCAATTTACCGAGTGTCTTCTTGACACCCAAATGTCCTCCAATGGGACGATTGTGAGCAAAATCAATGGCTTGTTCACGAAATGTAACTGGTAACACTACGAGATGCTTGACTGTGGTGGAAACACTATCAGCTGACAGCTTACATGTATTTTTCTCCATCAGTACACTGTTACTATAATAGTAACAATTATCGAGATCCTTTGCTTCACTCTCAGTAACGGCTATTTCTCTCAGTCTTTCCAGTGACTGATCAACAAACTGATCCTTGATTAAATCATCATGAGTTAGAAATTTAACGTCAATTGTGTCCTGACTAGGTTGATGACCAGGGGGAGTCAGTGTTAATGATCTTGGGTGCAGAGCGTCACTAAACAACATATTCAAGCCCAAATCATTGTCATCCACTAACTCAACAGGAGACAAGGATGGTTGTTGTATCTTTGACATAGCTCTAGTAATTGTGCTGAGAGGAAATAAAATAGGCTTCTCTCTACAAGCATCAATGGCATAATTATCATCAGTGGTATTATCAATCACAAGTGGTTCTTTACAAATAAAAAAAGACCTGGAAAACACTTTCCCAGATTCTGGGGACCCACAATCTGAAAAAAGCCAAGAATATTGTTCTAACTGAACCTCATGAAACACCACTGCATCCCACTGATACAGCTAACAAGATAAACGACTTCTTCTCAAACATAGGATCTAATCTCGCCAGTAAAATCCCACGTACCAATGCCCGTGCCGGGGACTACCTAGATGGGAATTTCCCAAATTCCTTCTATCTTGTACCAACTGAGCCCACGGAAGTCACCGCGATCATAAAGTCACTTAAAAATAACTCGGGGAATCTGTCTCACCTCCCACCATTATTGTACAAGCGAGCGGCCCATGTCCTTTCGCATGCTATTACATTACTTTTTAACAAGTTACTAGAAACTAGCACTTTCCCGACACTACTCAAGACAGCAAGGGCTACACCAATACATAAAGGTGGTGACCCTACAGACGTAAACAACTATAGGCCAATATCAAACTTACCATTGCTATCCAAAATCTTCGAGAAACTCGTGCACAGGAGACTATATTCATTTATAACGTCACAAAACATACTCAACCCATGCCAGTTTGGATTCAGAAAAAATAAAAGCACTAATGATGCAATTATAAAAATGCTAGACCAGCTTTACACAGCATTGGAAAATAAGGAATATCCGCTAAGAATTTTTATTGACCTAAGAAAAGCGTTTGACACAGTAGACCACGGCATCCTACTCCACAAACTTGACCACTATGGTATAAGAGGCCATGCGCTTGCATATTTTAAATCCTACCTTTCTAATAGGTATCAGTATGTCACCATTGAAGACACAGCCTCATCAATACAGCCACTTGATACTGGAGTTCTGCAGGGAAGTGTCCTTGGACCCCTGCTCTTCCTCAATTACATCAATGATCTTCCAAACATATCCCAACACCTGAAACCCATTCTCTTTGCTGACGACACGACTTATGTCATCTCCCACCCTAATCTTGCCACCCTCAACACCATTGTTAACGAGGAGCTGCTCAAAATATCGACTTGGATGACAGCCAATAAACTTACACTTAACACTGGCAAAACCTACTATATTATTTTTGGTAGCAGAGCAGGTGTTGTGCAACTTAACATTAAGATTGACAACACTCTAATTGCCAGACATAATGAGGGCAAATTCCTTGGCCTATACCTCGACAACAACCTAAATTTCAGCACCCATATCCAACACATAACAAAAAAAGTATCCAAAACGGTGGGGATCCTCTCCAAGATACGATACTACGTACCGCAAACTGCCCTTCTCACACTATACCATTCACTTATATATTCATACCTCACCTATGCTATCTGTGCTTGGGGTTCAACTGCAGCAACACACCTAAAATGCTTTCTTGATAGTTGTGACAGGATCCACAGGCATAACACCAGACACAAACATCTCTATGACATTTCCCGTGTTCGACTAAACCTTTACAAAAATTCAATGTATTTCAAAGGACCTAAAATCTGGAACACCCTACCTGAAAACTCTAGAGCTGCAGACACATTCATCACTTTCAAAACCACCTGGTGGTTCAAAATTACACTCACTCACCTACTGACTATAAACCCAGAAATACTAATCTTAATCTTAAAATAATAAATCCTAACTAGTCATAAGTTTGCCTATGATACTCAAATATAGACACCTTGTATTGTGCCAAAACAAAAGCATTCACATTGCTAAACTCACAAATTATGATGTAGTCACTTAGCCTTAATACTATAATCTGTAAGGATTTAATGTTAAGAATTAATCTAAGTCTGCTCGAAATGCCTAGCCATGCTAGGTGTCCTTAGTGGCCCCCTCTGTAATTAGTATTTTATAACCTGTAAACCACAAAATACCCAAAACCTGTAAACCCCACATTGTAACCATTATAGAGAATAAACTTGAATTGAATTGAATTGAATATACCAGCATGAAGGATATCGTTCCCTATCAACAAGTCTACTGACCTGATGGGAAATACACCACTGGATATACCCACTGAAATATAACCAGTATAATAGCTTGTTTCAATGTAAACTTTGTACAGAGGTACTTTTATAACAGCCCCTCCATAGGCTTCTATCAATACATCTATCTTGGTATATGTATTATCAGTTATGGGCAGTACGTCTTCTCTCAATAACGTGAGATAACTGCCAGTGTCTCTGAAAGTAATTATCTCAGTTAGATGAGATTCGTCAAATCCTACTTTACCTCTCAATAAGTAAGGACTCATCGCTGAACGAATCTTATCGTCAGATACACTTTCTGACGCTAGTCATCTACCCTGAGTAATATCATCTAAAACAGTAGGATCAGAGGTATTACTAGGATTTTGGTGCCTTTGTTGCACGGAAGAGGATACGGCTTGTGTGGGGGCGCCAGCCGCACGACTGCTTCTCCTATCTCTTTCTAACATAGCAATACTCTCTAGCATATCCTTTTCTGTTACAATAGGTATATTTAACTTTCTTCTTCTCGATACCAGACTTCTGTCTAACCTCAGAGACAGGTTCAGGATTGTGAGTTTTCCTGGTAAAGGTACGAGAAGTTACAGTAGCAGGTACATCAGGCCGGCACTGAGCAGCTGATTTAGGTTGCCAACTTCTAGGACAACTTTTAGTTACCTTGTTTCTTTGTGTTTTAGTATATACAAGTTTGTGAGAAATCTCATAATTATCTGCTAATGCTGCAGTTTCCAGAATATCTGAGGCAGTATGATCGATCAGATATTCTTGTATGTCAGTGGACATACAGTTGTAAAACTCTTTGTGTAGTAACAACTGAACAAGACTGTCATAATCATTACATTTAGCAGCTCTAGACCATCTCTCAAATGCAACTTTTTTCTCACTAGCAAACTCTACCCAAGTTTGATCTTGTTGTTCCTGTAACGTACGAAATGCACTTTGATAACTTACAAGTAACAAGTTATATGTCTCTAGAAAGTTTGCTTGACAGCGTCATAACTTATGTACTTGGCAAATGGTAAAGCAGCAGTACAAGTTTGAGCTCTTTCTGTCAAAGCTGTGTGTAACAAGGTAGCCCAGTGCTTACGTGGCCAGTTCATAGCACGTGCCTGGTTCTCAAACACATCAAAATAGGTGTCTAAGTCACTCTCAAAAAACTTAGGAACCATTGAGGCAGCTTTCTGCACATTAAATGTGTCCTGTGTTGTGCTAACACATTTATCAACTTTGTCAGATCTATCAGTCTGTTGTCTTCCCAGACGAACATTTTCTCTCTGGAAATTATCTTCGTTCAATTTCCTCTGTGCCTCTATTTGTGCAGTCTGCAACATAATAAGGCATTCCAACCTCTCAAACTGTTCCTGAGAGATAGGACCAGTGGGTAACGGAGGAGTGAGGAAATTAACGAATGAGTCTGGATGGTCCTTAGGTCGGGCACCTTGTCCAGCCATCCCTAGAGAGTCTAGATCTGGTCTAGGATAAGTAGATACAGGTGTAGCATACACGGTACTAGTATGAGGCTGAGTCATACTACCAGCTACACTCTGTACTATTGTGTTAGTGAGGCGGGAAGGTGTGAGCAAGAATGGAATTACACTAGGCTCAGACACTTCTGCAGTAGTTGCTCTTTCATCTATGTCATCAAATAGAGTTATACTTTCTAATTGTGATACTAGGCTTTCTGTATCTGAATCATAATCAGAAAAATCTTAGACAGGAAACAATAAAATTTTTTAAATTTAACGCCTGACATTTTTCTGGGGTGAAATTCTTGTTATACGCCCAAAATGAGATATTTGGCTACTCGCCAAACACGTCAAAATTTTTAATTTTACTCAGCTCGGACAAAGTCAGATATAAAATTAATGTTTCACTTTGACTTACATCACTAAAAAAAATTTTAATAAAGGAGTGATAGGGGAAACTAAAATCCTAATGGGAAAATTTGTGTTGGTTGCTTAGAGCTAGAGCTCATAAACATATTTCCATCTCCTTGGATCAAGAGACTCAGTTAAGTCCAGTAATACTTCCACCTAATATTTGTACAAGACAAAAATAAAAGTTTCAGATTGGGAAAAAAGTACTAAAAGTTTTGACCATAGATTACTAGTATGTCAAACTGGACAATTTCCCCAACACCTTGGTCAAAGCCCCGGACGGGCCCCCTTTTGTTAAAAAAAACGCGTTTTCTAATAAGCAAGAGATCCCCAGTAAATACTAGAAAGGACTGCCTTTTAGCATCCACCCTTTACGGGGTTTTGAAACAAGTAGCAGTATCCGGGCCCATTATCCTTAGTTTTCAAAAAAAAATATTATTTTGCTTCAGGATTAAACTGGTAGGCTACAAACAAAAAATTTTTAAATTTAATAAATTTATTAAAAAACAAAATTATCTGGAGTATATTATCAAAATTAAAAAAAATTAAAATTTTTAAAAAAATTAATAATAACACTTCTCTCGTTTTCAGTGTATTTTCTGAAGCACATTCACATTTTATGACTTATATCGTCTCGTACTTTAAATTTTTAAAAATACTGTATATACAAATAAGTTTGTGGTATGTGAAAAGTGCTCTAAGAGTTACTATGTCTGAAAAAAACGGACTTTAACAGTGATGACAAAAAGTTCCCATTAACTAACTTTTTGCCACCGGGCAATCAGAACAGCTTGCTTCAACAAAAAAAACAACTGCAAAGCCCAATAGAAATAAAACAAGCAACTACGACAAGAATCGGATCAAGGAGTAATAAAACGACACAAAAAAGTAGGGACCATCACAGATCCCCCCAAAAAGTCAAAAAATTTCCCCATATATGAATCTAAGTTCAGCATAAGAAAACCCCCAATGGAAGTGCCAGATACCGTAAAAAATTAGGTCAAAAGCTACAATTAGGACCTGAGTTGCTCAGAGTGTCTATGTAAAAAACCTCTTTACAAGTCGAAAATCACTAATCGACAATGTTCTGTAAACAAGTTCTACAAACCAAAAAACAAGAAAGCGACAGAGACGATTTTCCCAAAAGGGCCAAAAATGGAAGTTTAGGCACGTTTTGTCGGGGAATACGTCCAACCCCCAAGAGAGTCTAGCCCCGACTGACTATCCAGGCGAGGTTGAACACCCCCCCTCTCTATCACGTGATTGCTTTGGGGACAGTTGCTCCCCAGCAAACCGAGAAGCGGCAGGGAAATAGGAAAAGAGCATAATTACAGTAGTTAGACAAAACTTGAAATATCGACTGAATAAAAATAAAAAAATTTAAATCCTACTAATAAAAAGTAACTAAGTCAAAAAATAATAAAAGCATATATTTTCGATTTTGCTATTATTCAAATATAAACAATATAAAAAATTTTATAAAAGGTAAAAACATTATATACATTTGACCCATTCAGGGGGGCAAAATTACTTTTGTAAGTTTGGGTAGTTTGCCCAGATTAGTTATAAAAGGGGGGGTAGTGGTCTGTAGTGTTGTCCGTTTTATGCCTGATTTTAAAGGGGGAAAGGTGTTTGTCCAGATGTAGTCTATTAAGGATTTTGTCTCGGGGATTCTTTTAGGTTTAGATATTGCTGGTAGCAACAGGGGTTATTATTTTTTTTGTGAATTCGGTTTCTTGTGGGTCCGGTATGGATGTTTTGTTGAAATCACCTTTAGTAGTAGGTGGTCTTTTTTTCATGTGTCATCAGTAATATGTTTCCTGGTTTTTCACTAAAATGATAAAAAGTTTGACTGTGGTACCTGTGATGTTTTTTTAACGTGAGGGGGTTTTTGCAGGGCCTTTTTATTTAAATTTGGCAAGATTTATTGATACATTAGAGTTGTTTGAATAGAAAATTGCTGTTCCTCTCCCTTTCTGGTCTGTTCTAAGTTGTGTATGGCCCTGTAGCCCCGGAAAGGTATAGAAATCTGTAAAATCAGGCTTAAACCCGGTTTTTTGTGAGTGTGATGATTGATTATTGGAATTAGGGGGGTGATAATCTGCAGGGCATCATAATTTTGCTCAAGGATCTGACTTGTAGTTAAAGATGGTTTGTTATTGTTTGCAGATAGTGTCTTTGCTTGGTCTGCTGTGTAGTATTCAATTCCCAGCCAGGGTAGAAACACTGGGCGTGTTTCTTTACACCTGTTGTCTATGTTCACCCATTAGTAAATGGGTGCCTGGTTGTCAGTCGACTGGTGTGGGTGTTATCCTGGGACACTGACCTAATTTGCTTGAAATACTCTGCATAACAAGCGGCTTTCTATATAATAGTATGTCACTGATTATCAGCTAGGCCTGTATACCTTGTACATGTACGTGCAGTAAATAATGATATTATTATTATTATTATTATTATTATTATTATTATTATTATTATTATTATTATTGATATTATTGTTATTTTCTCAATTGTTTGTTGGGTTATCTTATTGAAACTTGGGCAATGTATGATGGAAAGATACTTCTTAACGTACACCAAAAATGAAAGAAATTAGACCATAAATAGCGGGGTTCACTTCTCAGCCATTAGCGGCCGCTTAGCGGTATACAGTGGACCCCCGGTTAACGATATTTTTTCACTCCATAAGTATGTTCAGGTGCCAGTACTGACCGAATTTATTCCCATAAGGAATATTGTGAAGTAGATTAGTCCATTTCAGACCCCCAAACATACACGTACAAACACACTTACATAAATACACTTACATAATTGGTCGCATTCGGAGGTAATCGTTATGCAGGGGTCCACTGTATTTTTGTATGGTTTTTATGGTTATATTCTCGTTTTTTCAGTCTCATTTGATAGAATGAAAGATATATTACAGAAATAGATATGATTTTGATTGCTTTCATGATGAAAAGTACCTTGAAATTGCGCTCACAGTAGCGAAAATGTTCTATTATTTGGCAAATCTCAAGAGTATACAAATGACGTCACCGTCCAATACCTGTCCGCCTGCCAGTTGAAATTCCAATATGGAGTCAAGAATGGGTTGACATTATTTATACAGTTATTACAATAATGCAGCAGTCTGCATAACAGTAAATCTTCTATTTTTTTGTGAATAAAAATTCCAAATGGAAAGCAAGGGTAATATAAGAGGGGCCTGGAGCCATAACTAATGAACAGAGAAAATGTTATTTTAGTACCTGGAATGTCTACATTGTTTATTCTGGACCCTATTTTGAAATTGGCATCTGTTGAAATTTGTGTGAAATTGGCCAAATTGCCAATTTCTGACCACTGTATTGGGTAGTTGAAATAAGTGAATGGGCGGTTTCTTGTACTCAGTCGGCAGACTAGAAGTAAGTAAATAAGTAAGTTTATTCAGGTATACACAAATACAGTTACATAGATTATCATACATAGCATTGTATGTATAGAGAACCTAGGATAACCCAAAAAAGTCAAAGTGACTTATTTCCTGTACCTGGCTTGCGCTTGCCATACATGATTTTTGGTAAATATTTTTTTCTCGGCTGTTTGTTGGGCTGTCTTATTAAAACTTGGGCAATGTATGATGGAAAGATGCTTCTTAACGTACAACAAAAATAAAAAAGACAGACGATAAATAAGGGAGTTCACTTCTCAGCCATTAGCCGCCTCTTTGCAGTATATTTTCGTTTGGTTTGTGGTTGTATTCTCATTTTTTTGGTCTCATTTGATAGAATGGAAGATATATTACAGACATAGACATGATTTTGATTTCTTTCATGATGAAAAGTACCTTGAAATTGAGTTCAAAATAGTGAAAATGTTCGATTTTTGCTGATGTTCAGTAAGCTTTGTGTAAGTCAAGTTGGTTAATTTTATTAAGTGTATTCTAACCTAACCACTCTGTAATTTGGCAAACTCAGTAATCCAGCACACTGCAGGTCCCAATGATGCTGAAGTGGTGCTCCAGTGTCCAAGAAATTCTGAAAAAAAAAAAAAAAAATTCTCACAGAATTAAAGAGCATATTTTTGTGAAGGTAATAAGACAAAAAAAAAAATTCTGATCAGTACTTACCGAGATACAGTGCCGAGAAGTTTGTCCAAAATGCCCTGGTGGTGGCAACATAGACGAATTCCACATACGTGCATTACTTTATTTAGCATTTTTTGTAGTTTTTTCTTTTCTTTTTCAATTTTTTTCTTTTCCTACTAACATTTGGGGCCTGAGAGACCAATACTGTATATAATGTATATATATAAACTCACTGTATTGAACACAATAACCGCACTAAAGTTATTATCATATTATTGTTTACCACTGTTGTTTATTACAAAAAACATGCACAAATCTTGTATAATATTAATGTTCTATCATATATTTACATATTTACAATCACTGGACATGTTTTTAGAACTGCTGGAGCTTGTGGAACTCCTTGAAACAATGCACCATGCACAGAGGCACCTTACATTCCTGACACATAAACCGAATGTCTTTGCGTCTTTGTTGCCGTCGTTTTGGTTGTGCACAGACAATGCATCTCTTCTGAGCAAATTTCTTCTGAGTTGAAGGAAGCTGTATAATGAAATGATCACCTTCCCTCCTCAAACGCTTGGCAAGTTATACTTTTGTATCAGTCAAATCACATATTACTCGGGTAGATAATTTCCAGTAGATCCTTCATGTGTTAGCTCAAATCACCGACCAGTATGTTTTAAATAAGTGACCCACTGATCAGAGCAGATCGACTGGTCTGAACCCTTGACTGGTCCGAACCCTTGACTGGTCCGAACCCTTGACTGGTCCGAACCCGGGACTGGTTTCAAACAGTTTCGTTGGACAATAAAGCAGACTGTAAACGGATGGGTTTGTAGGCGCCCTTATAAACACAAACATTAAAAATCAGGAAACGTGACGGTAAGCTGTCCAATATACAAAAAGAGTTAGAAACAGAAATACAAATAGCTAGAGCTTCATTTAAGGTTATTAATATAATATTCAAGAGGTTGCTAGTAGAAATGCAGTAAATCAACCATTCAAATCATTATGAAGCTGTGTGTAGTCTGTGGTCAGTCAAACAAACGGCTTCCACATGGATAAATTGTCATTTTTGTGGAAATTGGTGTCACGCTCCTTGTGCAGATATCCCAGAACTAGCTACAAGCAGTATTAAAACAGAGAAGTGTTTTTGGGTATGCCCAAATGAGGAAAATCTGTGGACTAAAATCACAAGGTATTAAAAGAGGATAACATCAAAGCTGCTTTCATTAGAAAACCTGGAAGCTTTCTACAACAGATGGGAACATAAAAAGTCTGGGCTGAATGGTACTGCCCTTGATACTGGCCATGTAGTCACAAACTGTAAGGCTGGAGGTGATGTCCTGGTAGTCAGTAAATGTGGGGCCGATAGTGCTGTCCTGGGAGACAGTAATGGTGAAGCTGGAGGTGCTGTCTGGGAGACAGAAATGGTGAAGCTGGAGGTGCTGTCCTGGGAGACAGAAATGGTGAAGCTGGAGATACTGTCCTGGGAGACAGTAATGGTGAAGCTGGAGATTTTGTCAGGTAGTCGGGAATTATACGCAGGAAGGAATACATATAAATGACCTCATAGAGGACAGGAGCCATAGTAGGGAAAACAAGTGTAGTCAAAGATAAGATAAAAACCAATATTGCAAACTAGAAATACCGCAGGAAATAGCAAACAAGAGGACTCCAATAGCAATAGTGAGGATAAATTACCAAAAACAACTGGTGGGAGCTCCATTGTTGGTGCTAGGGAGGATAGGAGTAAGACAGGGAAACATGCACCAACAGGGAATACAGTCACAGAAACCCAAGGCAACGGAAACCAAGCCTGTGCTCATACTATGCACTTGGTATCTGCGGGCATGGGAAATCTGGAAAAACAGATGGGAAAATGCAACTATGACCCCCCCTAGAAAATGTCTTGCCCATATGACAACAGGAAAAATGCAAACTCCCTTCCTGTAAGCTTTTTCACCCTGAAATGTTACCTTTCAGTACAGGAAAGACTGTGCTATAATTAAAATTGCCAGCATACCATCTAAAGGGGACAAAAAGATACAAAACATCCAGGCCATGGGAAAACCTGGGTAGCCACAGCCACTCAAGGGGAGGTTTTTTTTAGTGCCAGGAAGGAAAAAAAAACTGGCAGGAAATGGCAGAAATCGTACCCCAAATCCAGTCATTCCTGGAGTGGAACCACGTTGATGGCCTCCACTCCAAACCAACAGATACAGATACTATTGCCGGAAAAAAAATCCCCCCCCCGTACCAAATTACACCAGTCCGATAACATTCTTTTTTGCAAATATACAGGGTCTAAAGCCAGCAACAAACAACAAAAAACCTTTCATCCGTGGACTGCTTGCAGAGGCAAAGGCAATGTTCGCGGCTTTCACTGAGGGCCCACATAAAGGATCCACTTGGACAACGAAATATGGATCCCAGGTTACAACCCTTTTACAGATGTACAGAGTGAACAGGCAAAAGGGGGGGGTTGGCCTGTACATTGCAGAGTCACCTTGTTTGCACAGAACTGCTTAATGCCTCAAAAGACGTAGTGGAAGTTTTAGCAGTAAAGGTCGAGAACCAAAACCTAGTCATTGTGGTTTGTCTACAAGCCTCCGGGTGCAACATCCCAGCAATTCCAGGAACAGCTGTTAAAAATTGACCCCTGTCTGGAAAATCTTCCAGTCCTGCACCCAACATCTTGTCCTGGGGGATTTCAACTTAAGGCACCTAAAAAAGGAGGAATATAGCAAATAAAATTGTTGCAGTAAAAAACACCCGGAGGCAGCTCTGATGAAAACTCACATCACACGAGCTTTTTAAATCTCGCACAAAATTCAAATTTAAACCAGCAAATAATAGAGCCTACAAACTGGAGAATACACTAGACCTCATCTTCACTAACAATGATGATCTGATAAGAAAATGTCACCATATCAAAAACAATATACTCAGATCACAACATAATTGAGTTCAGACATGTATGCGTGGAGCCCAGACCGACAAAATGAGACTAGTCACGAGGGAGCATTCACCAAATTCAACTTCAAAAACCCAAAAACAAAGTGGGACCAAGAAAACCCAAGTCCTAACCGATATAAGCTGGGAAGATATACAAAGCAACACAGACCCAAACTTATGCCTAGAACAAAATTAACTGGGTTTGGCACTCGATGTATGCACAAGCTTATTCCTCTAAGAAAAAGGAGGATTTAGATGTAAAATAGAAAGAGACAGGCGCTCCCTTTACAGGCGACGGAAAAGAATAACAGAGCGGCTAAAAGGGTCAATATATCTGAAATGCGCAGGGAGACACTGGTCAGAGAAATAGCAAGCATCGAACTTAACCCTTTCAGGGTCCGTCCCGTAGATCTACGGCTTTACGTTTTAGGGTCCAAACCGTAGATCTATGCCCTGACTCAGCTCACTCTGATAAACTGTGAGTGGTACATTTGGGCCTAGATATGAGAGAATACATCTATGTGGGATGTGTGCACCACATAAAACAGATCCTGCAGCACACTGTGCATAATGAGAGAAAAAAAATGAAATCGTGATTTTTTTGATTAAAACAGCAACTTTGCAGTGTTTTTTTGTATGTTTTTTATAGTTGTATTTGCGATTTCTTGTCTCATTTGATAGAATGGAAGACATATTACAGAAATAGAGATGATTTTGATTGGTTTTAGCATTGGAAATGGCTTTA
The DNA here is from genome assembly GCF_026875155.1 of Cherax quadricarinatus. Classification (NCBI taxonomy): domain Eukaryota; kingdom Metazoa; phylum Arthropoda; class Malacostraca; order Decapoda; family Parastacidae; genus Cherax; species Cherax quadricarinatus. The sequence continues at coordinate 911,321 of NC_069441.1, forward strand.
AACTGAGCTCAAAGTAGCGGAAAAAATTAAATTTTGCCGATATTCAAGAGTAAACAAACTACCTCACACGTCTAATACACATCAGTGGTGGGTCTAATATACATTCACAAATATGGGGATGTATTTATACAGTTATTACAGTATTGCATAACGTAAATCTTCTATTTTTTGGTGTGAATAAAAATTCATTATGTGAAATAAAAAATCAAAATGGAATTTATTTGTAAAGCCTCAAAACATAACTAATGAACAGAGGAAATGTTAGTTTAGTGCCAGGAATGCCTACATTGTTCATTTGGCCCCTATTTTTAAAATTTGGGAATATTTTGAATTTTGTTTTAAAATTGGGCCCAAATTAAAATTCCGTCACTTTATTTTATTTGAAAAGTTGATTGGGCGTTTTCTGTGCTCAATCGATAAAATAGAAAATAAGTGAATAGCTAAAATTTGGTTGACTGAATAATGTAATTGGCCTAAAAGGGGAGTCAAAAGTCGGCAAAATCCCGATTTAAATATCCTGAACAAAAAAAATTCGCGAGAGCATAATTCGTAAATTTTCCCCCAATTTCGTACTTTTTTTTTTATTCCCTTTCACAAAAAGATTTCTTTTTTACATTTCTAAGAAAAAAAAAAAATTTTTTTTTTTAAATATCTTGGACACTGGGCTGACCCCAAAATTTGGGCCTTGGACCCTGAAAGGGTTAACTAAAAAATCCTTTTGGGTCAAAACGCGGGAAAAAAATAAAAGCCATAAATGAAATCGAAAGAAACCCAAAATATTTTCTCCTTGCCAAATCAAAATCGAGAACAACTCCAGTTTGGGCCCCTACTTAAACAAATGGTCCTACACAAGACAACAAAAAATGAGTGAGCTACTCAATCCCAATATACTAGTTTTTAGCAAGCCCCTAACCAACTGAAGTCAAGATCAAAATTAATTTTTTATGAGAGAGCCACAAAATTTGATTAACACAAGCCTATCCGATTTTTATCCTGACGCCAAATGATTTCGAACAGGCGATAAATGACATGCCCATGCACTCTGCCCCAGGGCCAGACTCATGGAACTCTGTGTTCATCAAGAACTGCAAGAAGTCCCTATCACGAGCCTTTTCCATCCTATGGAGAGGGAGCATGGACACGGGGGTCGTCCCTCAGTTACTAAAAACAACAGACATAGCCCCACTCCACAAAGGGGGCAGTAAGCAACAGCAAAGAACTACAGACCAATAGCACTAACATCCCATATCATAAAAATCTTTGAAAGGGTCCTAAGAAGCAAGATCACCACCCATCTAGAAACCCATCAGTTACACAACCCAGGGCAACATGGGTTTAGAACAGGTCGCTCCTGTCTGTCTCAACTACTGGATCACTACGACAAGGTCCTAAATGCACTAGAAGACAAAAAGAATGCAGATGTAATATATACAGACTTTGCAAAAGCCTTCGACAAGTGTGACCATGGCGTAATAGCGCACAAAATGCGCGCTAAAGGAATAACAGGAAAAGTCGGTCGATGGATCTATAATTTCCTCACTAACAGAACACAGAGAGTAGTCGTCAACAGAGTAAAGTCCGAGGCAGCTACGGTGAAAAGCTCTGTTTCCACAAGCACAGTACTAGCTCCCATCTTGTTCCTCATCCTCATATCCGACATAGACAAGGATGTCAGCCACAGCACACCGTGTCTTCCTTTGCAGATGACACCCGAATCTGCATGACAGTGTCTTCCATTGCAGACACTGCAAGCTCCCAGGCGGACATCAACCAAATCTTTCAGTGGGCTGCAGAAAACAATATGAAGTTCAACGATGAGAAAATTTCAATTACTCAGATATGGTAAACATGAGGAAATTAAATCTTCATCAGAGTACAAAACAAATTCTGGCCACAAAATAGAGCGAAACACCAACGTCAAAGACCTGGGAGTGATTATGTCGGAGGATCTCACCTTCAAGGACCATAACATTGTATCAATCGCATCTGCTAGAAAAATGACAGGATGGATAATGAGAACCTTCAAAACTAGGGAGGCCAAGCCCATGATGACACTCTCAGGTCACTTGTTCTATCTAGGCTGGAATATTGCTGCACTCTAAACAGCACCTTTCAAGGCAGGTGAAATTGCCGACCTAGAAAATGTACAGAGAACTTTCAAGGCGCGCATAACGGAGATAAAACACCTCAATTACTGGGAGCGCTTGAGGTTTCTAAACCTGTATTCCCTGGAACGCAGGAGGAGAGATACATGATTATATACACCTGGAAAATCCTAGAGGGACTAGTACCGAACTTGCACACGAAAATCACTCACTATGAAAGCAAAAGACTTGGCAGACGATGCACCATCCCCCCAATGAAAAGCAGGGGTGTCACTAGCACGTCAAGAGACCATACAATAAGTGTCAGGGGCCCGAGACTGTTCAACTGCCTCCCAGCACACATAAGGGGGATTACCAACAGACCCCTGGCAGTCTTCAAGCTGGCACTGGACAAGCACCTAAAGTCAGTTCCTGATCAGCCGGGCTGTGGCTCGTACGTTGGTTTGCGTGCAGCCAGCAGCAACAGCCTGGTTGATCAGGCTCTGATCCACCAGGAGGCCTGGTCACAGACTGGGCCGCGGGGGCGTTGACCCCCGAAACTCTCTCCAGGTAAACTCCAGGTATATCCTGAGGAATTCGAGGACCTTGTTATATAGCAGGTGTTCTTACTTGGTACTTCATTATGAGTTGTCTGACAACAGACAAACAGAATTCACCATACGGTGGTCTGTTGCCAGTCTTTATTTGGTACATATTATATGCATTGAGCATTGAAATGTCCATGAGATGGAAGAAAAGTTTCATGTACCACTTGTAACTTTTACGAACACAATCAACAAAACCAATCTGCATGTCACATTTGTCAACCAAGCGAGTGTTTTGTGTATAATCAATCACTGTCACTGGTTTTCGAATATGTTCATTAGTCACTCGATCAAGTTTGCCACTGTCTTGCATTTCATTACGGTTAATGGTTGTCAACAATGTGACATCTCGTTTGTCATGCCACCGTAATGCCATGATGTCATTGGCAGTAAACACCGGCACGTCATCACCATGAGCACCTGCGTTGAGCCTGGGCATATGTTTACGATTAGAACGCACTGTGCCACACACATCTGTCTTGTTCACTTGCAAGAAATCACTGGCTTGTGTACCAGCTATCGGTATATAATGTATGCCCCTTACCAAGATAAGGTGCCATCATGTTTCTCACTACGTCACCTGAGATACCCAATAACATCTTGGTATCTTTCAATGTTTTACTTCCCATGTATACAACAATATCCAATACCAGGCCACTGTCACAGTAACAGAGTACAAACAGTTTTATACCAAAGCGTTTCGTCTTGCTCGGTATACACTGCTTGAATGACAGCCTACCTTTGAACAAAATCAAAGACTCGTCAATTACAAGATTCTTGAATGGATAAAAGTATATGCTGAACTTTTGTTTGAGATACATAAAAACATTTCTAATCTTGTATAACCTGTCACTTCTGTCAGGCCTGGTTTTGTCAGAGAAGTGCAACATACGTAACAGTAAGATAAACCTGTTCACTGGGATGATTTCACTGAAGACCGGGATAGAAATTAGCCGATCTGTGGACCAGTATGCTTTTGTATTATGCTTATAGACATGAGGCATAAGCATTATTGTTGCAAAAAGCAAATACATTTCTGCAACAGTCGTCTCTTTCCACCGATGTAGTCTTGACTGTGGTGATATGATCGTATTTGCCGTGGTGTACTCAAAATACTTGTTACTTTCCCTGACAATAGCTTCCATCAATGGCTGGTCAAAGAATAATTCAAAGAATTCCAGTTCATTGCCCATGGTTCCAAGGGGGCAAGTAGGTAGAATTCCACTGAGAGTCATCAAAGTGGTGGGGCTTGGGAACAAAATTGGGATTTTGCTGCCAATCCCAGATACGGTTTGCTGGTGGATTCTGGACATCATAGGCTGGTTGTGCGGGTGGTTGTGGTGGGCTGGTGGCTGACGCTCCGCTTTGTCCTTGAACTGAGGAGTCAGCAGCGTGGGTCCCAGCCTGGGCTGGTGAGTCATGCATGACGGTGCCACTACCATCACCACTACCACCATCTGCTGATGCCTGTGGTCTATCCATGCCAAGTGTAGCCACATCATCCTCACTATCACTATCTAAACCTGGTGTAGGGCCATGGGATGTACTCCGGGATGTACTCCGTCCCCTGGGCACAGCATAGGGTACACTACCCGAGCGCATGCGGCGGCGTACATACCGATGCTTCTCTGGTGAATATGATTCCTCACTATCACTACTCGAATGATCTTCAAGAGCAATAAAATCACAATCCACATCACTATCATCATCATTACTGAAGTCAGAGGCCTGGCCACGCGAAAATAATAGTTTTCTCTTGCGCTGAGGTACAACTGACCATGACTGAGGAGTGCCCATACCAGAGGTAGAAGGTTGAGGATCGTCAGGGTTTTCTGCACTATTATCGATCTCATTGTCATTCCTTTCGGTCACTAACTGATCAAAGCCAAAGAATTTGTCTTCATTTCCACTTCCATCAGTGTCAGAACTATCAGATAGGAAGAGGAGAGTCCCAATTTTTCGTGGAGTGAGAGCTGACTTGCGACGAGGCATGGTCAACAATGATAACTGAGCCGGCGTTCCCTCAATGCTATGCGGGCGCCTAGATTTTTTGTTTATGGCGCACACCCACCACGCAGACCCGTTTTCTCACATCTAGGCCTATGAGCGCTTTCACGCTAAATTTGACCGCACTAGAATTTTGGCGTAGATCTACAGTTTGGACACTCAACGTGAAGCCGTAGATCTACGGGACGGACCCTGAAAGGGTTAAGCAAGGAGTAACTGCATTCTACATTCATTGTTGAGTCTGGAGTATCTACATTGTTGGGTCTGGAATAACTACATCATTGGGTCTGGAGTAACTACAATGTTGGGTCTGGAGTAACTACATTGTTGGATCTGGAGTAACTACATTGTTGAGTCTGGAGTAACTACATTGTTGAGTCTGGAGTAACTACATTGTTAAGTCTGGAGTAACTACATTGTTGAGTCTGGAGTAGCTACATTGTTGGGTCTGGAGTAACTACATTGTGGAGTCTGTAGTAACTGCATTGTTGAGTCTGGAGTAACTACATTGTTAAGTCTGGAGTAACTACAATGTTGAATCTGGAGTAACTACTACATTGGATCATTAGCAACTACCACAGATTGAGTAACATAAAAGATTTTAGACAAAACATCCATCAGTCGGTATGGTATACACATAACATTCATCAATGTGGTATATACATAACATTCATAAGTCAGTGTGGTATATACATAACATTCATCAGTCAGTGTGATATATACATAACATTCATCAGTCAGTGTGGTATATACATAACACGTCAATAAGAGTATAACTATTGCAAGATCTGCTTTACAACAAATTAGCAATTAACATCTCAGGGACACTTAATATCTGGACTGTTTTATTGTTTGCCTAGTCAAATATTTTCAACACAGTATAGTCCATGCATGTTCAGCACTTAGGGTACTACAGTATGTGTATGCTGCAGGAGAGGTGGGGTTGTTGTAGTTGGAGGGTCATCTGGACTGTGATGTCAGTACACTTCTTCAAAAACAGGTAAAATGGATAATGATTTTTTTTTGGCTGGGGGGAAGTCACCTTCCTTTGACAGGTTGTGGTCAGTGAGGTAAAATAATACAGTAGGGCCCCACTTATACAGCAGGTTAGGTTCCAGGCTACCACCTTAAAGCAGAATGCCATTTTTTCCACTTATAAATGCCTGATAAGTTTTCACTAACATATAAGAATAATAATTTTATTTCAGCATGATACATGTTTGTACAAAAGAGTATAACAGTTTGGTGTACATGCCAGAAGCCCCTTAATATGCAGAGCATTTTGGGCAAACTTAAGAGTGACTTAAGATTAATAAGTCAATAACAGTGCAGTAATTGTACATAGGGTCATTAGGTGAGTTACAATGAATACAAGAGAATTGAATATTCTATTAGCTCATACTGTATGGCTCTAATAAGTTTGGTAGAGAAGAATTACAATTTTTATTATTAACCTAAGGTGGACACAATGGAATAATTAACATTTGAGAAGATTACAGATATTGAGAGTAAGCATATATTGATTATAATGTTTTACCTATATTTGTGATATTGAGCAAATGCATGTATAGTTTTACATATGTATTTATGATGGGCTGGGAAAGGTTAAGGAGATAAGGTCTTTTCTGTTTTAAAAATGCTAGTTGAGTCAGTAATTCTGGAGATTTTTGTGCTTGGTATTGTGTCTGTGGGTCTTGTTGCAGCTGTCAAGAAAGCACTTCAGGCCAGGATTTACATTAGAACTGATTGTTCTGTAAATGTTGGTTGCACAGTAGTAAGAGTGAATGTTTTGTATAGTGAGGAGGTTGAGGTCTCTGCAAAGGGGGGGAGGGGTGTTGTCTAGCACTGCAGCCTTTTGTTGGGTTATTATTGGCTTTAGGTGATTTGTTGTTGTGGAACCCCTGGCACAAATAGCATAGGTGAGTTAGGGGTAGATCTGTGAATAGTATAGTGTAAGTAGTGCTGTTTGTAGTACGTAATAATGTATCTTTGAGAGGATGCCAACTGTTTTAGATACTTTTTTTGTTATGTGTTGGATATGGGTGTTGATTTTCGATTTGCTGTCAAGGTGCAGACCCAGGAATTTTCCCTCAATATGTTTAGCAATAAGGATGTTGTTAAGCATAATGCTTAGTTGGACCTCACTTGCTCTACTCCCAGACATAATGTAAAAGGTTTTGTCTGTATTAGTTGTAAGTTTATTGCCATTTTTATGAGCTCTTCATTAACAGTAGTATTGAGCGAGGCTAGATTAGGGTGGGAGATAACAAAAGTCATGTCGTCAGCAAAGAGAATAGGCGTAAGTTGTTGTGATATGCTTGGAAGATTATTGATGTATATGAGGAAAAGGAGAGGGCCAAGAAGGCTTCCCTGTGGTACAACAGTGTCCATGGGTCTTGTTGAGGAGGTTATGGCCTTGATACAGATGTATTACTTTCTATTAGTAAGGTATGACTGGATATATGCAAGTGCATGTCCTCTTATACTGTAATGATAAAGCTTGAGGAACAGGATGCTCTGGTCCACTGTATCAAAAGCTTTCTTAAGGTCGATAAAGAACTTAAGCAGGTATTCATTTTTTTCAGGTGCTGTGTAAAGTAGGTCTAGCATTTTTATTATTTCTACATTTGTGCTTTTATTTCTCCTGAAGCCAAACTGGCTGGGGTTGAGGATGTTTTGTGATGTTATGAAGGAGTATAACCTTTTGTGTATGAGCTTCTTGAAGATTTTGGAAAATAAAGGCAAGTTTGATATTGGCCTATAATTGTTTACATCTGTTGGGTCACCACCTTTGTGTATTGGTGTTATCCTTGCTATTTTGAGTGATGCCGGGAAAGTGTTAGTTTCTAGTGATTTGTTAAAGATTAATGTAATGGTGGGTGAAAGGATTTGAGCTGCTCATTTTTACAGTAGTGGTGGCACTTGGGTTACATTTCCTGATTTGTTTTTTAGAGAGTTAATAATCATGGTAACCTCAGTAAGATCTGTTTTTGCAAGATAGAGGTATGTTGGGAAGTTTCCATCTAGATAATCATTAGCTCGGACATTGGTAATTGGAATTTTCCTGGCAAAGTTTGATCCTGTGGTTGAGAAGAAGTCATTTATCTTGTTAGCTGTATCATTAGGCTGGAGTTTTGGTTCGTTTGGTTTAGTTAGTACTACAATATTACTCGCTCTGTTCAGTTTGTGGGTGCCCAGGATCTGACAGTGTCTTCCAGGTCTTTTTTTTATATCTCCTCTCGTCTCAGTGACTTTATTAGATTACAGAGGACCCCCAGATTATGACATTAATCCATTCCAGAGAGCGTGTCTTATATCAAATCTGTTGTAATCCGAATTAATTTCCCCCCGTAAGAAATAATGGAAATCCAATTAATCCATTCCAGACACCCAAAAGTATTAAACAAAATAATTTTTTTACATGAAATATACATTTCCCTACACACAAAACAATGAGACATGCAGAATAAATAAATAAATAATATGACACTTGCCTTTATTAAAGACGTTTTGATGAGTGATGAGACGGAACGATGGAAGATGGAGGAGTTTACAAGTGTTTGGAAGGGGAATCCCCTTCCATAAAGACTTCAGGTAGCAAGTCCTTTTCAGGGGTTTCTTCCCTTCTTTGCTTTTTAATGGCACTAGGACAAACTTGAGAATCACTGGACCCCTGTCGCACCAAAAATCTGTCCAAAGAGCTCTGTTTCTGGCGTCTCTAAAATTTCCCTAAAATGGGACACAACATTGAGAGAGAGAGAGAGAGAGAGATTTCGTTCGGATTTTTAACCCCGGAGGGTTAGCCACCCAGGATAACCCAAGAAAGTCAGTGCGTCATCGAGGACTGTCTAACTTATTTCCATTGGGGTCCTTAATCTTGTCCCCCAGGATGCGACCCACACTAGTCGACTAACACCCAGGTACCTATTTGCTGCTAGGTGAACAGGACAACAGGTGTAAGGAAACGTGTCGAAATGTTTCCACCCGCCGGGAATCGAACCCGGGCCCTCCGTGTGTGAAGCGGGAGCTTTAGCCACCAGGCCACCGGGCCACCCATTGCCAACATTGTCATTGTAGATTATGCCAGCATGGCCTGCAACAGCTGTGTCAGGGTGATGTTCGTCCATAAAGGTTTGCACTTCAATCCACTTGGCATAAATGTCCTTAATCTTTGAAGAAAGCAACTTCCTCCATCTCTCTTCCTCCTCCTCTGAAGGAAATTCCTTAGCTGTGGTCTGTTGGTGTTGCACCTCAAGCTCTTGCAGTTCTGTAGTGGTTAGCTCTTCATCTTTGTCCTCCACCAACTCTTCCACATCCTCGCCACTAACCTCCAACCCCATGAACTTCCCCAATGCCACTATAAATTCCACAACTGGCATAGACTCCTCAGGTCAGCCCCAAACCATTCAAAATTCCTCTAGTACACATTGTGGCCACAATTTTCTCCAAGCAGAGTTCAAAGTCCTGCAAGTCACTCCCTCCCAAGCCTTACCTATAAGGTTTATGCAACTGAAGATACTGAAGTGATCTTTCCAGAACTCTCTTAGGTCAGTTCAGTGTCTGAGGTCACTGCAAAGCCCTTTTGAAACACTGCTTTGATGTACAGTTTTTTAAAATTTGAAATGACCTGCTGGTCCATGGGCTGGAGGAGAGGAGTGGTGTTAGGAGGCAAAAACTTGACTTTGATGAAACTAAACTTCGGCACCATTCGCTCTTCCAAGTTTGGAAGATGAGCAGAAGCATTGTCTAATACCAGGAGGTACTTGAGTTTCAATTTATTTTCCAAGAGGTATTTTTTCACACTGGTGCCAAACACATCATGGAACCAATCGAGGAAAATGTCCCTAGTGACCCATGCCTTACTGTTTGCTCTCCACATCACACACAGTTTAGTTTTGATGACACTGTTTTACTTGAACACTCTGGGAGTTTCAGAGTGATACTCGAGTAAAGGCTTTACTTTGCAATCCTCCCTAGCATTACTACAAAACATGAGAGTAAGCCTGTCTTTCATAGACTTGTGTCCTGGGAGTGCCTTTTCCTCCTGAGTAATGTAGGTCCTGTTTTGCATTTTCTTCCAGAACAGGCCTGTTTCGTCACAGTTGAACACTTGTTGGGGTTTTAATTGTTCAGCCTCTATGCACCTAGTAAATTCCTGCACATATGTTTCAGCCGCTTTTTTGTCAACTGGCAGCCTCACCATGCCTTATCGCTGTGTATGCCACTATGATTCTTAAATCTCACAAACCAACATTTGCTGGCCTTAAATTCACCAATATGAGCATTTTCTTAATGAGATCATCATGCAAACTGCCTTGCCTTTTCACATATAATTGACTGCGAAACACTATCTTCTGATAATTGTTTCTCGTTGATCCACACCAACAACAGTCTCTCCACATCTTTGAGTATATGCGATCTCTGTTTTGTAAGCATATTTTGTAAGCATATTTGTAAGCATATTTGCAAGCATATTTGCACCTGAAGGAGGGGTGTTAATGTTGCAGTTTAAAAACTGTAGTGTAAAGCACCCTTCTGGCAAGACAGTGATGAAGTGAATGATGGTGAAAGTTTTTCTTTTTCGGGCCACCCTGTCTTGGTGGGAATCGGCCAGTGTGTTAATAATAATAATAACAATAATAATAATAATAATAATAATAATAATTTGCACCTTTTGCAACAACAGCTTCCTTGATTGCCTTTTTATTGGCAAGACAATAGTGATGGTTGTACGGGGTTTGTTATACACCCTGGCCAACTCGGAGACACGCATTCCACTTTGGTATTTTGCACTTATCTCTTTCTTGAATTCAATAGTATTTCTCACCCTCTTTACCACAGGGCTGGCACTAGAAGATTTTTTTGGGCCCATGGTAGCTTATTTAGCAGCTACAAGTACTGAAAAACAATGGAATAATACAAAATATATCGCATGTATGAGTGGAATTGTCCTCACAGGCTTGTAAACAATGGCGCACTGGCTGTACATGGAGTGGCTGGGCGGCTCAGGCCACGCGGACATGTTTGGGACAAATGACTAACCAAGTTCTTTGTTGTTAGCCGAGCCAATATTTTGATGCAAAAGCGTTACTTTATCCAAATTTTACGTAATCTGATGATGTCGTAATCCGGGAGTCCACTGTAGTATAGTTGCTTTGACTTATTGATTAATTTGGTGAGGACTGACATACAGTGTTCGATAAATTCTTTAGTTATTAACCCGTAAATGGTCCAAATGTATATAATCGTTCTCTTCCGTAGTGCCCCAAATTTTGTGAGAGAAAAAAAAATCATTGTTTTTTAATAGGAAAAAAGAGCATATGGTAACCAGGCATCCCCAGTTATTTTAATTTGGTGCACAGTGAGTGCACTCACCCATTCTCTCATGTCTAGGTGACTCAGGCTTATCGTGGCAATGTTGAATGTATGACAAATAAAACGTACATATACGTTTGGGGCACTACCGGTAAAAAAGTAAATATACGTTTGGACCGTTTATGGGTTAAGCCCCTTCTATGTTGTTTTTCATATTGATCTTACATATTGATGGATCTTAGTATGCTGTTAGTAAGCCATGGGCAACTTAGTCTCTTATTAGTGATGTTTAGTATTTATGGGACAATGTTTGTTATATAATCTATGTAATTTGTTTAGAAATATGTCTACCCATTCATCGATACCAACAGCTTTGGAAATTTCTGTAGGCCAGTAAACTGAGCTTAGTTCTACAGTGAAGTTACTTATTAATGTCTCCTCATGGAGTCAGAAAGAGACCTTATTATATTCCATTAGTTGCTTACAAATGTTTGTTAGGTAGAAAGTTGGGTAGTGGTCAGCAGTGTTGCCATGATTATCCCCACTTTTAGGGGGGGCTAGTATGTTTGTCCATATATGGTCATTTATAGTTGCATTCATCTCAGTCTTGGTGGTTTTGTAATTGCTGGTATATTTGTATTGTTCATACTGTTAATGAAGTCAGTTACACATTGGTCATCTGTTAGGTCAAGGTTAACCCCTTGAGGGTCCGTGCTGTAGATCTACAGCTTTACGTTGAGGGTCCAAACCATAGATCTACGCCAAAATTCTAGGGGCTTCAAATTTAGCACAAGAAGGCTGGTAGGCCTACATGTGAGAGCATAGATCTGCGTGGCAGGTGTGCGCCGTGAAGAAAAATTCTAGGCGCCTGCATAGCATTGTGGGAACGCCGGCTCAGTTACCCTTGTTGACCATGCCTCGTCGCAAGGCAGCTCTCACTCCAAGGAAAACTGGGACTCTCCTCTTCCTATCTGATAGTTCTGACTCTGATGGAAGTGGAAATGAAGACGAATTCTATGGCTTTGATCAGTTAGTGACTGAAAGGAATGATCAGGATATCGATAATACTGCAGAAAATCCTGACGATCCTCAACCTTCTACCTCTGGTGTGGGCATGTCTCAGTCACGTTCGGTTGTACCTCATCGCAAGAGAAAACTATTATTTTCACGTGGCCAGGCCTTTGACTTCAGTAATGATGATGATAGTGATGTAGATTGTGATTTTATTGCTCTTGATGATCATTCGAGTAGTGATAGTGGGGAAACATATTCACCAGTGAAGCGTCGGTATATACGCCGCAGCATGCGCTCGGGTAGTGTTCCCTATGCAGAGCCCAGGGGATGGAGTACATCCCGGAGTACATCCAGTGGCCCTACACCAGGAATAGACAGTGACAGTGAGGATAATGTGGCTACACTTGGCATGGAGAGACCACAGGCATCAGCAGATGGTGGTAGTGGTGATGGTAGTGCCACAGCCATGCATGACTCACCAGCCCAGGCTGGGACCCACGCTGCTGACTCCTCAGCTCAAGGACAAAGCGGAGCGTCAGCCACCAGCCCACGACAACCACAACTACCAGCACAACCAGCTTATGATGTCCAGTATCCACCAGCAAACCGTATCTGGGATTGGCAGCAAAATCCCAATTTTGTTCCCAAGCTCCACCACTTTGATGACTCTCAAAGTGGAATTCTACCTACTTGTCCCCTTGGAAACACTGCAAGTGAACTGGAATTTTTTGAATTATTCTTTGACCAGTCCTTGATGGAAACTATTGTCAGGGAAAGTAACAAGTATTTTGAGTACACCATGGCAAATACGATCATATCACCACAGTCAAGACTACACCGGTGGAAAGAGACAACTGTTGTTGCAGAAATGTATATGCTTTTTACAACAAAAATGCTTATGCCTCATGTCTATAAGCATAATATAACATCATACTGGTCCACAGATTCGCTAATTTCTACCCCGGCCTTCAGTGAAATCATCCCAATGAACAGGTTTATCTTACTGTTACGTATGTTGCACTTCTCTGACAAAACCAGGCCTGACAGAAGTGACAGTTTATACAAGATTAGAAATGTTTTTATGTTTCTGAAAGAAAAGTTCAACATGTACTTTTATCCATTCAAGAATCTTGTAATTGACGAGTCTTTGATTTTGTTCAAAGGTAGACTGTCGTTCAAACAGTATATACCGAGCAAGAGGAAACGCTTTGGTATAAAACTGTTTGTACTCTGTGACTGTGACAGTGGCCTGTTATTGGATATTGTTGTATACACCGGAAGTAAAACATTGAAAGATACCGGGATGTTATTGGGTATCTCAGGTGACGTAGTGAGAAGCATGATGGCACCTTATCTTTGTAAGGGACATACATTATATACTGATAACTGGTACACAAGCCTTTTACTCAGTGATTTCTTGTGAGTGAACATGACAGATGTGTGTGGCACAGTGCTTTCTAATCGTAAACTTATGCCCAGGTTCAACGCAGGCACTCGTGGTGACGAGGTGCAGGTGTTTACTGCCGATGACATCATGGCATTACGGTGGCATGACAAACTAGATGTCACATTGTTGACAACCATTCACCATAACGAAATGCATTACAGTGCCAAAATTGATAGAGTGACTAATGAATGTTTTCGAAAACCAGTGACAGTGATTGATTATACACAAAACGTGCGCTTGTCTGACAAATGTGACATGCAGATTGGCTTTGTTGATTGTGTTCAAAAGAGTTACAAGTGGTACATGAAACTTTTCTCCCATCTCATGGACATTTCAATGTTCAATGCATATAATATGTACCAACTGAAGACTGGGAACAGACCACCATATTGTGAATTTTGTTTGTGTGTTGTCAGGCAACTCATAATGAAATACCAGGTAACAATACCTGCTATACAAAACCGTACTCGAACTCCTTATGAAATACCCAAGCGTTTGAGGAGGGAAGGTGATCACTTCATAATACAGCTGCTGCAACTAAGAAGAAATTTGCTCAGAAGAGATGCGTTGTCTGTGCACAAACAAAACGACAGCAACAAAGGCGCAAAGACACTCGGTTTATGTGTGAGGAATGTAAGGTACCTCTATGCATGATGCCATGTTTCAAGGAGTTCCACAAGCTGCAGTAGTTCTAAAAACATGTCCAGTGATTGTACATATGTAAATACAGTGGACCCCGGTTTACAATATTATTTCATTACAGAAGTTTGTTCAGGTGCCAGTACTGAACGAATTTGTTCCCATAAGGAATATTGTGAATTAGATTAGTCCATTTCAGACCCCCAAACATACACGTACAAACGCACTTACATAAATACACTTACATAATTGGTCGCATTGGGAGCTGATCATAAAGCGGGGGTCCACTGTATATGATAGAACATTAGTATTATACAAGATTTGTGTATGTTTATTGTAATAAACAAAAGTGGTAAACAATATTATAATAATAACTTTAGTGCGGTTATTGTGTTCAATACAGTGAGTGTATATATATATACATTATATACAGTATTGGTCTCACAGGCCACAAATGTTACTAGAAAAAGAAATATTAGAAAAGAAAAGAAAAAAGTATAAAAAACGCAAAATAAAGAAATGCGAGTTCGTGGAAATCGCCAATGTTGCCGCCACCCGGTCATTTTGGGTCAACTTCTCGCCTCTGTACCTCGGCAAGTACTGATCAGAATTTTTTTTTTTGTTTTATTATCTTCACAAAAATATACTCTTTATCCCGTAAACCATCCAAACGTATATATACGTTCACTACCGTACTTCCCCAACTTTTTTGAGAAAAAAACATTGTTGTTTTTTAATAGGAAAAAAGAGTATATGGTACCCAGGCATCCCCAATTATTTTAATTTGGTGCACAGTGAGTGCTCACACCCATTCTCCCATGTCTAGGCGACTCAGGCTTATCGTGGCAATGTTAAATGTAGGACACATAAAACGTATATATATGTTTGGGGCACTAGCGGTAAAAACTTATATATATGTTTGGATCGTTTACGGGTTAATTCTGTAAGAAAAAAATAATTTTTTATTTTTTCAAAATTTCTTGGTCACTGGGGCACCCCTTCTGATTTTGCCTTTGGACCCTGAAAGGGTTATTGTTGATGTCTCCTGCTAGTAATAGGTGGTGCTTATTCATTTGTTTATCTGTATTCAGTGTTTTTAGTTTATCACTAAAAGCTGGGATATTAGCATGAGGCATTCTGTATATGGCCCCAATTGCTATAGTGTTTTTTAATTTTTTTACAGATAAGTTTGCAAATATATATTCACCATTGAAGGATATGGTGTAGCTGCATGATAGTTCAGTAGAATAATAGATGGCAATACCTACCCCAGTTTGTTCTGGCCTGCAGTTGTGGATTGTTGTGTATCCTGGTAGTGTATAGATGTCTATTGTGTCTTCCTTAATCCAGGTTTCAATTAGAATAATACAGGAGAAAGTTGTCTTTATTGAATCTAAGAGTGCCAGTAGGTCATCATAATGTTTGCTTAGGGATCTAATATTGTAATTCAAAATTATAATATTTCTGGCCTTGCTGAGGACAGTACTGGATTCTGTTGCTGTATAGTAAAGGCAGTTGCTTTCAGTTGAATGTTGACTGGGATTTAAATTATATAGATTTAGTTCAGGGTCGATGTCAGCATTGAGCATTGAGGTTAACTGATATTTTT
Organism: Cherax quadricarinatus; assembly: GCF_026875155.1. Lineage (NCBI taxonomy): Eukaryota > Metazoa > Arthropoda > Malacostraca > Decapoda > Parastacidae > Cherax > Cherax quadricarinatus. Next base: position 927,041 of record NC_069441.1, read on the forward strand.
TTTTTTTTTAATAAACCGGCCATATCCCACCAAGGCAGGGTGGCCCAAAAAAGAAAAACGAAAGTTTCTCTTTTTAAATTTAGTAATTTATACAGAAGGGGTTACTAGCCCCTTGCTCCTGGCATTTTAGTCGCCTCTTACAACATGCATAGCTTACGGAGGAAGAATTCTGTTCCACTTCCCCGTGGAGATAAGAGGAAATAAACAAGAACAAGAACTAGTAAGAAAATAGAAGAAAACCCAGAGGGATGTGTATATATATATATATGCTTGTACATGTATGTGTAGTGTGACCTAAGTGTAAGTAGAAGTAGCAAGACATACCTGAAACCTTTCATGTTTATGAGACAGAAAAATGGACACCAGCAATACTACCATCATGTAAAACAATTACAGGCTTTCGTTTTACACTCGCTTGGCAGGACGGTAGTACCTCCCTGGGCGGTTGCTGTCTACCAGCCTACTACCTACTTAACTGATAAATATTTAAATGATTATGAACTGTATTTGAACTAGGCATTAAAAAAAATAGTAAGTAAAATCCACACACAGTACACTCATTACTTACCTTAAAATATTTGTAGTCTTAATGTAGGGTGAGAGGTGAGTAGTACATATTGTAAAAAGTCAGGTGTGGTAGGTATGTTAGTCAGGTGTGGTAGCCCACCTGGCCATCCTACCCACACATAATAGCTCTAGTGCTCCAAACGTAGATCAACATTTTATTTTTCTTGCTTCCAAATTTGGCATGATTGGCCTGAGATGCCTCATCAGTATAGAATGGGTCTTAAACACTCTGTGTGTGTGTGTAGTATTAAAAAAAATCTGGGACCACTTAGTACATTGTGGGAGCACCAGTTTAGTGAGTACCAGCCAGAACAAACAGCATGGCAAACACCAGGGATTCACTGATGTCATGTCATATTAACACTACCCTTTTAAGAGGAAAGTGATGTTGACCCCGAGTTTAGTGGCTTTGAGGTGGATGTGGCCACAAGTGGTAGTGGAAATATCAAAAACCTCGATAATAACCCATGTGCAACATTTGTGCAACATCCTTTCAATTTTGATACCACTGGTAGTGTCATCCTGCCAGAATGTCATATTACCTATGCCCTAAGTAAAGAGAAACAACTTTGGAACATGTGTAATACGTATTCGGCAGGCTGGCTGGCTGGCCGACGGCTGGGTGGGTGGATGGCTGATTGATTTTGGCTGTCTCTCTCTCTCCCCATCTGTATATATATCTGTCTGTTTCTATTTTTGTCTCTATCTCTCTTTATTTCTGTCTCTATCTCACAGGTACACATAAGTACAGTTATACATAGTGTAAATTACCTAGGATAACCCAAAAAAATCCGGACAGAGTGCTATACTGTACTTTAGATATAAGGCATAATAAGTATGACTGACAAGTAATAATAATTTTCACTAGATTGGGATTCAGACATGACACTCTGCATCCTGTGTAATACCTGTTGGTTCATGAGCGGCTCTCCTTCTGAGACACAAAGAGAGACAAGCAGACAGAGACAGAAAGACACACACAGGCAGACAGATAAGCAGAGACAGAGATAAACAGAGACAGAGCTAGACAGACAGACAAACATGTTTATGTGTAATAGTGACAACAAATAAAGCCAAGGTTTCACTGGAGCATTGTATGATAATTAAATGTCACTCCACTGTTGCACTGTCAGCAAGGACAGGAGTTTCATGTATACTCCAGCATGTCTAAAACATTGCTGGGATCTATAAATGCTTTGTATATATCTCTAAACAATGGTATGTGACCAAGACATGTGAAAATGTTCACCTGTCAGTGTGTTTTTGACTGAGTATTATTTCAGTACCTAATATTAGTGTCAGAACAAAGATTGGCTATGAAATCACAAGAACTACTACAAATTGTAATTATCAGAACATGAAAATTATATTAATTAAAAAAACGAGAATAGAAGGCACATCAACAACATTTTTGCAAGCGGCAGGATTCCATGTTGCTAACAGGTGAGCATCTAGTGGTTTTATATTTCAGTAAGTACTAACCCTAAATTTTTTTTTATATCCTGGAGTATACCTGGAAAGGGTTTTGGGGTCATTGCCCCTATGGCTTGGTCTGAGACCAGGCCTTGTGGTGGATCAGGGTCTGACCAGCCATAATGGTATTTATTATGTAATACTGAGCTAGCAGTATTATTATGTATGACAATTTTCTGGCATAAGTTGTTTTAAATATTTTCCACCACAAATCTACCTTATTATCAAGACATGATCTGTTTGTACAGTAATTATCACATACGTTGCAACTCACATTTTTAGTCAACACTGTGTTATATATTGCAAATATCATATAGCTTTTTTGCTCTCCTTCACTTACCACAATTCATGCTAACTCAAGTACAGTAGTATGTGTAAGTTTGTGATCCTTATTCAGTGTATATAGACCAGTTGTGTGTTTGCTGGGTAACTCTGTGAGCTGTTTACATGTAGGTTACTCTTACTGTTAACCTTGCAGTCTTAAAGGCCTTGACAGAATTCCAGTGTAACACAAGGAAGAAGGGCAACTGGTCCAAGGAAAGGATTACAAAAGGAAGGAATGTTACTATGCAGCTCTAGAAAGAGCTGCATGATACTACATTATTTTCAACACTAATATATGAATGTAAAAAATGGACAAATTATGAAACAGAAATCTAAATTTCAAGTTCTTAATATTAATGTTTGATAACATGAATAAGAGAGAATTAATAAATTTACAAAAGCAGAAAGGAAATAATCATTAGAAAACTATGTTGAGGATGCATGTTGGCAGGGGAAAAAAACAAAGCAAGATGTGAAATCATAAAGATGTGAAATCAACAATGAATACCTCATGATGTTTTGGACATGAGAATGAAGTGGAAGCTATAGTTGTAAGGACAAAATATACAAAATTGAAGGCTAAAGTGATAGACCACTGCCATTCTATTATGGAAGCAAAAGTGTAACTCATTTACTTACACCATGGTGGTTAACCCATGGGAGATAGTGGCCAATTCTTTTGCTACTTATGCCTTCATAAATATATATCTCTAGATAAAAAATAAGAAAAAATTAATTTGTTTTATGCTTGCACTGTATTTTAATTAAACACCACTCCTAATAAAAATATTGTTTTTCATGGTTTTATGTAAACAAATAGCTCTCATGTTAACTTATGTATCAGTTCTAACATTATTTAAAACTTATTATATTTACAGATTGCAATCACATCAAAATATTTTGAGAATTTTTTAATGTCTCATGGAGAGTCATCTCCATTTAGTAAACTGCGATATGATTCCTGGAGGGAGAGTATGGAGGCAGTGAGGCCATTTTCATATGAGCTGTCTGCACACTGTACAGTATTTCACCAGGACTGATACCATTATAAGAACTGGTTCATTTGGTTGAGAAGGCTGAATAATATCACTACTTGGCACAGGTACCATCAGAGAAAAGACATCCACAGATATATTTTTCTTAATGTCATGGACATGCAGTTGAGTCACAACAAACCAACTTGAAGAAATTAACTCAAAGAAGTTAATGCCAATGAAAACACTTTGATTACTTAAAAGGTTTCTTGAGAATCGTGCTTCATATTCACATTCTGTTAGCGCTGCTTGAGCTTCAGATCAGGTATGAGTTTCACTTGGAGCACTGTACATTATCTCTTCCAATAACCTGACATTTAGTCCTCCACTCTGCAGCACCTCAAAAATTATTTTACCAGTTCTTTCTGAATTGGCTAACACTGCAACTTCTTCCTCTTTTATATCTGAAAACTCAAGATCAGGGGATGGCACAGAATCATCATCTGCTTCTTCTTCTGGCTGGACAACTGGAATACTTAGTGTTGTGCCAAAAACTGTTGCTTCAACAATGGTTTCATCCCCACTTAAACTGACATGATATGTAGCAGTGGCAGTTTCATCATCAAATGTATCAACAGAACAGACACAAGTGTCATTATCTTGAATATCTTTATGGGGGCCTTTAGCTAGTATTAATTCTCCATCATATGACAGTAGCAATCCAAGAATGTGTTCCACATCCAAGCCACCCAAGAAAAGTGGCTTGATGCTTTGTTTCCAAGTGATATCCTCTAGATTACATCCTTCACAGCTTAGAATTGCTTGTTCGTAAATTACAGGTGGGATTGTTGTTGTTGTGGTTGTTGTTTTTGGTAATGATGTCATTGAAGATGTTGTATTCTCTCATATCTAGGCCAAAATTTACTGCTTACAGCTTACCTGAGTGAGCTGAGCTCATGACTTAGAACTACGGCTTGAACCCAGGCTTTAATGCTGTAGAACTACAGGACGGACCCTCAGAGGGTTAAATTCTTTGACCTTGGGAGTATTATCAGTTGACAACCAAAGGCCCGTATGAAAACCAGGACATTTTTCTTGAATTTCTCGTTTGAAAATTGATTTGCTCGAGAAGTAGTGCATTTGACAACCGAGGTTCTACTCTACTATTATTATTATTACCATTGACATACCTTGTTCACTGAGTTTAACCCTTAAACTGTCCAAAAATAGAGCTACGTTTTCAGTTCCATCACTTGAATACAGTGGAACCTCGACTTGCGAGTTTAATCCGTTCCATGACCTAGCTCATAGCTCAGTTTACTCATATATCAAATCAGTTTTCCTCATTCAAATTACAGTGGAACCCTGAGTTTTGGCCACCCTGAGTATCTGCTGCTTCGAGTTTTGACTGCTTTTTTTCAGCGAAATTTTGTCCCGAGTTTCAGCCATTGCCCTGGGTTTTGGCCAGCGTACCAGACCTGTCTGCCTGCCCACGCTTGCGTGCCTCCCCGTGCAGGCGTGATGAAGAAGTCTAGCGTTGTTTATCCTTGAGTGAACATTACCCTACGCGCTCAGTCAGTCAGCCAGCCAGCCAGCCCAGCCAGTCCAGCCAGTCCAGCCAGCCAGTCCAGCCAGCCAGTCCAGCCAGCCAGTCCAGCCAGCCAGTCCAGCCAGCCAGTCCAGCCAGCCAGTCCAGCAAGCCAGTCCAGCCAGCCAGTCCAGCCAGCCAGCCAGCCAGCCAACTAGCCAGCCAACTAGCCAGCCAACTAGCCAGCCAGCCAACTAGCTAGATAGCTAGATAACTTTTCTGAAACCTAACCTGCTGTATAAGTGGGGGCCTACTATATAGAGAAAACTTTCATGACACATGTGAGCATGATAAAGCACCTAAATTACTGGGAATGGTTGAAGTCCTTGCTTTGTACTCCCTGGAATGCAAGCGAGAAAAATATATGATAATATAAATTTGGAAAATCCTACAGGGACTTGTCCCTTTTTTTTTTTTTTAACAAGTCAGCCGTCTCCCACCGAGGCAGGGTGACCCAAAAAGAAAGAAAATCCCCAAAAAGAAAATACTTTCATCATCATTCAACATTTTCACCTCACTCACACATAATCACTGTTTTTGCAGAGGTGCTCAGAATACAACAGTTTAGAAGCATATCCCTAAAGCCATATTAACTCCCAATCCCAAACCCCTTCTTTAAAGTGCAGGCACTGTACTTCCCACTTCCAGAACTCAAGTCCGGCTATATGAAAATAACCGGTTTCCCTGCATCCCTTCACTAAATATTACCCTGCTCACACTCCAACAGCTCATCAGGTTCCAAAAACCATTCGTCTCCATTCACTCCTATCTAATACGCTCAAGCACGCTTACTGGAAGTCCAAGCTCCTCACCCACAAAACCTCCTTTACTCCTTCTCTTCAACCCTTTCGAGGACGATCCCTACCCCGCCTTCCTTCCCCTATTGATTTATACACTTTCCATGTCATTCTACTTAGAGCCATTCTCTCTAAATGACCAAACCACCTCAACAACCCCTCTTCAGCCCTCTGACTAATACTTTTATTAACTCCACACCTTCTCCTAATTTCCACACTCCGAATTTTCTGCCTAATATTTACACCACACATTGCCCTTAGACAGGACATCTCCACTGCCTTCAACCGTCTCTTCGCTGCAGCATTTACAACCCAAGTTTTACACCCATATAACAGTGTTGGTACCACTATACTTTCATAGATTCCCTTCTTTGCCTCCATAGATAACGTTTTTTTGTCTCCACATATACCTCAACACATCACTCACCTTTTTTCCTTTATCAGTTCTATGATTAACCTCATCCTTCATAAATCCATCCGCTTGCACATCCATTCCCAAATATCTGAAAACATTCACTTCTTCCATACTACTCCTCTCCAATATGATATCCAATTTTTCTTTATCTAAATCATTTGATACCCTTATCACTTTACTCTTTTCTATGTTCGCTTTCAACTTTCTACCTTTACACACACTCCCAAACTCGTCCACTAACCTTTGCAGTTTTTCTTTAAAATCTCCCATAAGCACAGTATCATCAGCAAAAAGTAACTATGTCAATTTCCATTTTGTATTTGATTCCCCATAATTTAATCCCACCCCTCTCCTGAACACCCTAGCATTTACTTCTTTTACAACCCCATCTGTAAATATATTGAACAACCATGGTGACATTACACATCCCTGTCTGAGACCTACTTTTACCGGAAAGTAATCTCCCTCTCTTCTACACACCCTAACCTGAGCCTTGCTATCCTCCTAAAAACTCTTTACAGCATTTAGTAACTAACTACCTATTCCATATACTTGCAACATCTGCCACATTGCTTCCCTATCCACTCTATCATATGCCTTTTCTAAATCCATAAATGCAATAAAGACTTCCCTACCTTTATCTAAATACTGTTCATATATATGCTTCAATGTAAACACTTGATCTACACATTCCCTACCCACTCTAAAACCTCCTTGCTCATCCGCAATCCTACATTCTGTCTTACCTCTAATTCTTTCAATTATAACCCTACCGTATACTTTTCCTGGTACAGTGGACCCCCGGTATTCGATATTAACCCTTCTGACGTCTCAGGCCAAAATTTCGAGTACCGTGGCGAATTACATTTTAGCGCCATAAGAAAAATGGAACCAATTAAATTCTGTGGCAGTGTCACCCAAATATAAAAAAAATTACACGCAATGCTTAATGACCAAAAAAAAACTCCACCGTTTTTATTTTAAAAAAATCCCATGTCATTTAATATTTAAATGATTGATTCTGGTTTTTGGTATCATTTGATGATGGAAGAGCTATAGTTAGAATTTATTGTTTTATAAGGGGAACCCCCTTACAATGGAGTTTAAAGTAGGGAAGTTTATTTTCATGTGGTAAGCAATGATGCCATTTTCAGTAAATGCCAAACTAGGCACCATTGCAGTAGTCAATGGACTATGTCTAAAATCAGTATCTGTCCATAATTGTAACGTCCCGTTCAATTTTTTGTTTGGGAATACAATTCATTGTATAGCACAGCACGGTTTCAAGGGCCTGCCTGATAGGAAGTGATTTTTAGAGAGGTTTGCAGTTCAACCTTATTTGAAATTTCATTAATTTTTTAGTTTTCCGTGAAAATTACGGCAATTACTTTCGACCAAAACCAATTATGAGGTAGTGAAATCTTAAATGGAGTTTTGGGCCTAGACTCATGAGTAGAATAATTTTTGGATGTTGCAACATAAAACAGATCCTGGTGACCGTGAACAATGGAAAAAAAAATAGGCAAAGCGATTATCCCCGATTTTAAACGGGCCTAACTTTGCAGAGTCTTATTCCGTAGTTTTATAATTGTTTTCGTTTTTGGTGTCATTATAAATGGAAAGATCTCTATAAATAAGATGATTTTTTTTGTTTTTTTTTTTGGAAATGGTTTTGAACGAGCCAAGTAGAGGGTAATTTAAGGCCGAACAAGAGTAAACAAGCGACCTCCATTTCTACAGAGCTCATCATGTGCCAAAATTATGGGAAATGCGAATTTATAATTTTACCATAGCATAACTGTAAATCAAATTATTTCTGTGTGCAAGACACCAAGTATGTGAATAAAAAATTTAAATGGAATTTTTTAGTTAAACTCAAAACATAACTAATGAACAGATGCACATGTTTATTTTAGTCAAATCTCTACAATGTTCATAACTGGACCCTTTTATGAAGATTGGTGAATATTAGGGAAATTTTGGAAATTGGAGATAAAATTTCCCGAACTTTATTTGTTTGAAAAGGGGGATTCCCTTAACATAATAGAGAACTTAGGAAATAGCTAAGTCCTTTGGTTATTCCTATTCTTAATTGGCCAAATGGAGCCCAGCTGGAAGTCCCGGGATTCCTAATATCGCGACACATACAAATTTCTGTCCATGAATTCTCTTTATCCCGTCCTTTACGATTTTGTCTATAATGGGCCACAAAGATTGTCTTGTATAGTTCATAGCAAAATACAATGTGTTTGATTTTTCATAAATTTTGGACACTTTGCACCACATTTCCTTAATGGTTTTAAGTAGGCACAATGGATTCCACAACTGGCATAGGCTTCTCAGGGTTAGCCCCAAACCCTTCAAAATCTTTCTTAATTTCCATACTAATTCTCACCCTTTTTACCACAGGGTTGACACTAGAAGCTTTCTTGGGGCCCATGGTGACTTATTTTGCAGAAACAAGCACCAAAAACACTCTGAAAATATGGAATGTACCGAAACGTATGCTTAGATGCGAGCACACTGGCTGGCTTGTGAACACTGGCACGCACGGGGCAGTTCAGGCCACACGTGGACATGTCTCGGACGAATTGCGTGTGGCAGGTTTTTTAAAGAGTGGCAAGGCAAAATTTTTGCGTTAAAATGTATCGAATACCGGATTTATCAGGATACCGATGCCATCGAATACCAGGGGTCCACTGTATACTCAGTAAACTAATTCTTCTATAATTTTTACAATCTCTCTTGTCCCCCTTCCCTTTATATAAAGGAACTATACTTGCTCTCAGCCAATCCCTAGGTACCTTCCCCTCTTTCATACATTTATTAAACAATAATACCAACCACTCTAACACTATATCCCCCTCTTCTTTTAACATTTCTCTCATGATCCCATCAGTTCCAGCTGCTTTACCACCTTTCATTCTACGTAATGCCTCATGCACCTCCCCCACACTCACATCCTGCTCTTCTTCACTCCTAAAAGATGGTATACCTCCCTGGCCAATGCATGAAATTACCATCTCCCTTCGTCGTCATTTAAAAGTTCCTCAAAATATTCCCGCCATCTATCCAATACCTCTCATCTCCCCATCTACCAACTCCCCTTCTATATATTTAACTGACAAATCTATTTTTTCCCTAGGCTTTCTTAGCTTGTTAAACTCCAAAATTTTTTTTTATTTTCATTGAAATTTCTTGATAGTGCTTCTCCCACTCTATCATCTGCTCTCCTTTTAGCACTCTCTCACCACTCTCTTCACCTTTCTTTTACTCTCCGTATACTCTGCTCTTCTTATAGCATTTCTGCTTTGTAAAAACCTCTCATAATCTACCTTTTTTCTCCTTTACCACACCCTTTACTTCATCATTCCACCAATCACTCCTCTTTCCTCCTGCACCCACCCTCCTATAACCACAAATTTCTGCCCAACATTCTAATACTGCATTTTTCAAATTATTCCAACCCTCTTCAAACCCCCCCCCCCCTCCCCTCCCACTACTCGTACTTGCACTAGCCCACCTTTCTGCCAATAGGTGCTTTTATCTCGCCCGAACTTCCTCCTCCCTTAGTTTATACACTTTACACCTCTCTCTTACTTGTTGCCATTTTCCTCTTGTCCCATCTACCTTTTACTCTAACTGTAGCTACAACTAAATAATGATCCGATATATCAGTTGCCCCTCTATAAACGTGTACATTCTGGAGCCTACCCATCAACCTTTAATCCACCAATACATAATCTAAGAAACTACTTTCACTACGTGCTATATCATACCTTGTATATTTATTTATCCTCTTTTTCATAAAATATGTATTACTTATTACCAAACCTCTTTCTATACATAGTTCAGTTACAGGCTCCCCATTTTCATTTACTCCTGGCACCCCAAATTTACCTACTACTCCCTCCACAACATTTTTACCCACTTTAGCATTGAAATCCCCAACCACAAGTATGCTCACACTTGGTTCAAAACTCCCCACACATTCACTCAACATTTCCCAAAATCTCTCTCTCTCCTCTACACTTCTCTCTTCTCCAGGTGCATATATGCTTACTATAACCCACTTTTCACATCCAACCTTTATTTTACTCCACATAATCCTTGAATTAATACTCCCCCTTTTCCTGCCATAGCTTATCCTTCAATATTATTGCTACTCTCTTCTTTAGCTCTAACTCTATTTGAAACCCCTGACCTAATCCCATTTATTTCTCTCCACTAAATCTCTCCTACCCCCTTCAGTGTTGTTTCACTTAGAGCCAGGACATCCAGCTTCTTCTCATTCATAACATCCACAATCATCTTTCTTATCATTTGCACAACATCCATGCACATTCAGACATCCCACTTTGACAGTTTTCTTCTTCTTATTCTTTTTAGTAATTATTACAGGAAAAGGAGTTACTAGCCCATTGTTCCCGGCATTTTAGTTGACTTTTACAACACGCATGGCTTACGGAGGTAGGATTCTTATTCCGCTTCCCCATGGATATAGAAGGAAAAGTAATAAGAACAATAACTATTAAGATAAAATCAAAGAAAACTCAGATGAGTGTTTATAAATAAGCATGTACATGTATGTGTAGCGTGACCTAAGTGTAAGTAGAAGTAGCAAGACGTACCTGTAATCTTGCATATTTTTGAGACAGACAAAAGACGCCAGCAATCCTACCATCATGTAAATCAATTACAGGCTTTCGTTTTACACTCACTTGGCAGGACGGTAGTACCTCCTTGTGTGTCTGCTGTCTACCAACCTACTACCTAGATTCTATTTTCGTCCATCAAATATGTGTTGTCTAAGGAGTGCATTGCAATATTTTCTTTATTCAAAGTTGACATGTAATCTAACATTAACCCTTAAACTGTCCAAACATAGATCTATGCGCGCATAGCGCTTCAACCTTGAATTTCTCCATAAGAAAGCATGTAAAAAAACGTAGATATACATTTGGAGTGCTAGGCGAGCAAATGTAGATCTACGTTTGGACAGTTAAAGGGTTAAGTGGTATTCCAGTGGATAGGCACATTCTGAATGAACTTGTGCTATGGTTATTCTTTTTATTCTTGAGGATCCTAGTTTACTACTGGCTAGAGGAGAGCGATTGAAGTGGCTCACAATGATGTCTTTTATTACTCTCTCTTCCAGAATACAATCGTGGATAACCAGTTGAAGAGTAGGTACAAAACATGGCAGTCTCTTATATCCTGCCCCTTCAATTCCTTTGGCAACATTGGCACCATTATCTCTTGCTATCAAATGAATTTTGGAAGCTGGTATGTTGAATTCATTCATTGCTTCTTGAATAATTTCGGGGATATGTGCTGCTGTGTGGGATCCAGGAAATGACATCAGTCTATGGGCAACAGTTTTCTGAATGACATCTTTGCTGAGTCACATGTGACAGTGTGTACTGTACTTACCTATATGTACTTATGTATTTGTGGTTGGAGGGGGTCACTTCTCATCTCCTGGCCCTGCCTCTCAACTTGCTGATTACCAGGTTCCTTCCCTCCCAATCCTTTGTGGGCCCTGTTATACCTGCTCTTAACCCTTTCAGGGTTGGTGCCGTACTAGTACGGCTTACGCGCCAGGGTTGGTGCCATACTAGTACGGCTTACGTGCCAGGGCTGGTGCCGTACTAGTATGCATAAATTCTAGCGTCCTCATATCAAGCAGGAAAAGGCTGGTAGTCCTGGAAGTGAGAGAATAGGTCTCCATGGTCAGTGTGCGCGGTATAAAAAAAATCGGGAACCCAGTGATGGATTGTGGGAAAGCCATTTTATTACACCTTGTTCACCATGTCTAGTGGTAAGAAACTCCTCACTCCTCGGCTAATTGGGGCTCTTTTGTTCCCAAGTGACAGTTTAAACACAGATAGAAGTGTCATTGAAGATGAATTTCATGGTTTTGAGGAGTTTGTGACTGAAAGCAATGCCCAGGAAACCAACCTGAAGGAAGGAAGGAAGGAAGGTAGAAGAAAGGGAGGAAAGAAGGAAAAGATGAGAGGAAGGAGGGAAGAAAGGAAGGAGACCATCAACCTAGGATAACTCAAAAAATTCAGACAGTGACTTATTTCCATGTGGGTTGGTGGGGTGGGGAGGAAGGGATAGGTGTTGACAGACAGTGAGGGTGGTGAGTGGTGGTGTTATTTGTCATTGTGACACTAATTAGGTCGGTGACTCAGCATATTTACAAGTCCACCCCCACACTACTACAAGCTTTCAGAACCTCTTGTAGTTATAGGAACCTGTCCAATGACTCTATATGAGTATATATATGATAGAAAAATAGTAATAAACAACATTTTTTATTGTTGGTTTGTGTAAACATGTTTTGTAAACAGTATAATGACAGCAAAGTTGTGCTGTTATTGTGTAGTATTCAATGAGTGAATATATCCCAGATAGTCTTTATATTGGTCTCAGAGGCCATAAAAGTTACTTGAAAAAATAAAATATTAAAAAATAAATGGAAAAAGTAACAAAAAAAAAAAGAAAAAAAAATTACCGGGTGACCGGGATTCGGCGATGTTGCCATATGCGGTTTAATTTCTGTCAACTTCATGCCTCCATATCTCGGTAAGTACTGATGGCAAAAAAAAAAATTTTTTTAGCCTATAAAATTTAGAAAAAAAAAAAACTTGTCTTTTCATAAGAAATAATTTTTTTTTTTTTGAATATTTACCGACCCTGAGAACAGTTTTGGGAGAAGGCCTGCTGACCCTGAAAGGGTTAAAACTGTATATGGGGCCTTCTTCCACCACATCTTTTTCAAAATCATTCCACTTCCTGACCACCCTGAGCTGAAGAAGTACTTCCTGGCATCCCTCTGATTCATCTGTGGCTTTAACTCTTTCAGGGTCCAGAGGCCAAATTTCAAAGTGCGCACCAGGATCCAAGAATTTTCAGAAAATAATTTTATTTTTTCTTATGAAATAGTAGAAAATCTTTTTCTGAAGGTAATAAAACAAAAAGTACGAAATTTGATGGAAAATTGATGAAATTATGCTCTTGCGAATTTTAATGTGTCGGCGATATTTACGCATCGGCGATTTTGCCGACTTTGACTCCCATTTTAGGGAAATTACAGTATTCCAGTCAACCAAATTCTTAGCTATTTCACTAGTATTACTTCTATTCTATCGATTGAGCACAAGAAATCACCAATTCAACTGTTTCAACAGCAAAATAGTGACCGGAAATTGGTAATTTGGCCAATTTAATGCAAAGTTCAAAAATATTCCAATTTTTAAAATGGGGTCCGGTAAACAAATGCAGGTTTTCCTGGCATAAAAAAATTTTTCCCTTTTTCATTAGTTCGTTTTAGCTTTAAATAATTCCATTTTGTTTTTTTTATTCACTAATAAATTTTTTTATTAAAACCCGAAAAAAGAAGTTTTTACTGTTAGCAATATTGTAATAATTGTATAAATAATACCCCACATTGTGAATGTATATTGACTCACCAGCTGGCGTGTTTTTAAACTTTGAGGTCATTTGTTTACTCTTAACCCTTTCGGCCAAAGGGCCCAAAAATCTAAAGCACGACCAGTGTCCAAAAATTTTAAAAAAAAAAAAAATTTGTTATTTTTTTTTTATGAAATTTTAGAAAATTTTTTGTGAAGGAAAATAAAAAAAAAAGTACAAAAATTTGGTGGAAAATTGCAAAATTTTATGCTCTCGCGAATTTTGTGTGTCAGCGATATTTATGGGGGTCGGCTTTTTTTCCCGATTTTGACCCCCATTTTGGGCCAATTTACATTTCCAATCAACCAAATTTTTACTTTTTTCATAGTATTATTTCTTTTCTATCGTTTGAGCACAAGAAACGCCAAATAACTTTTAAATAAAAAAATAAAGTGATCGGAAATTGTTATTTGGCCAATTTAACACAAGTTCAAATATTCCCAAATTTTAAAATAGGCTCCAAATAAACAAAGTAGGTATTTCCCGGAACTAAAAAAACATTTCCTGTTATTAGTTACATTTTGAGGCTTTACAAAAAATTCATTTTGATTTTTTATTAATAGTGAATTTTTATTACACAAAAAAAAAAGATTTCTGTTTGCAATCTGTAATTTTGTTAAATATCATCACCATATTTGTGAATGTTATTAGACCCACCACTGAGGTATTAGATGTGTGGGTCGTTTTTTTTTATCTTGAATATCGGCAAAAAATTTAACATTTCCGCTACTTTAGCCAGTTTCAAGCCATTTCCAGTGCTAAGACCAATCAAAATCATCTCTATTTCTGTAATATGTCTTCAATTCTATCAAATGAGACCAAGAAATCGCAAATACAACTATAAAAAACATACGAAAAAACACTGCAAAGTCGCTGTTTTAATCGAAAAATCATGATTTCAGTTTTTTTCTCTCGTTATACACAGTGTGCTGCAGGATCCGTTTTATGTGGTGCACACATACCACATAGATGTATTCTCTCATATCTAGGCCCAAATGTACCACTCACAGGTTTATCAGAGTGAGCTGAGCTCATGGCATAGATCTACGGTTTGGACACTCACCGTAAAGCCGTAGATCTACGGGACGAACCCTGAAAGGGTTAAACATCGGCAAAAATTTAATATTTCTGCTACTTTGAGCTCAGTTTCAAGCCATTTCCAGTAATTAACCAATCAAAATCATCTCTGTTTCTGTAGTATATCTTCCATTCTATCAAATGAGACCAAGAAATTGCAAATACAAATATAAAAAACATACGAGAAACTGCAAATTCGTTGTTTTAATCGAAAATTACGGTCTCAGTTTTTTTCCCTCATTATGCACTGTGTGCTGCAGGAGTTGTTTTATGTGGTGCACACATACCACATAGATGTATTCTCTCATATCTATGCCCAATTTTACTGCTCTCAGCTTATCAGAGTGAGCTGAGCTCATGGCGTAGATCTACAGTTTGGACCCTGAACGTAAAGCCGTAGATCTACGGCACGGACCCTGAAAGGGTTAACTGCCAAGTATGCCCCACGTACCTGTTTATATCTTTTTACCCTTTCAAATTTCCCAAATATATTGTATGTCGCTATCATGTCTACCATGTTCAGCTGTACTCTGATGTCATCAGGTTCAGTTCCTTTAGCCTCTCCTCACAACTCATACCCCTTAACTTTGAGACCAGTCTAGTTGCACATCTCTGCTCTTTATACAATTTTTTAGCATGCTTTTTCTTGAATGATTTTGTTGATATTCCTGAAGGCTAACCTTGGATTTGCCAGATGAGCAGTGGCTGTAAAAGTTATTCAGTTGATATGTGCTGCTAGTGATATGCTTAGCAATATGCTCACTCCTGGGTCTAAAAGTGAGGTCTGCAGTCTCTGTCCCCTGAATCTGTACTCTGTATCTGGTCTTCTTACCCCTTCCCCAATCTTCAAAGCAGTGCACTTGGTGGGATTGAATTATCTCAGTTTGTCCAGATCCATTTGTAGCCTTTCCTTGCCCTCATTGGGTTTTACCGTCATTGTATATCGTCAGCAAATAGAAATGCATCTGACTCAGTCCCATCTGATATGTCATTCACATATATCAGAAACAGTATTGGTCTTAACACTCGGTATATTTATTGCCAAAACGTTTTGCTTGTACAACAGGTTGCCTTAGTTGGATAATGGTGAATGCAACACTGATTACCTCCCACCGATATAGTATCGGTGGGAGGTAATCAGTCCCTCAAGATTAAAGTATAGGCAAGTGCCAGAACTTATGTACTAAAGTATAGGTGAGATGAAGTAGGTGGAGTCGAGGGCATGGGAGAGCGTGGCCCACGAGTGGTGATAGTAGGTCATGCTGAGCAGTGGTTCAGGAAAGAAGCTGCAGAAGACTTTCCCTGTACCAAGATACTATGGTGTTGCAAATGTGCCTTATATATCAACTTATTGTATACCATCAGTAATATGACACCATGATGTTGCTGTGTCAGACAAGTATCTTGGTACAGTGGAAAGTCTTTGCTAAACAATGTCACCATTATTTCTACTGCTTCCTGTGCTGCATTCACTGAGGAAGCTTGTTCAATAAGTGAAATGATTAGGCAATAAAGATATCCAAGGTTTGCAAATGTGTTTTTATTATCATAAGTGTGGTATAGTTGAATGTAAAATTATTTCTTGAATGGGAAGCAGTCAGAGATGTGCATGAAGGTAAGGTTAATTAAATGTGAGATAATTACTTCTTGGGTACTTATTGTGGCTAAGTAAATGTAAGATTATTACTTTAGGGGTAGTTGTTGGAGTTAAGTAAATGTAAGATAATTGCTTATGTGGGTTTAGGTATCTGGGATATTGTTAGCTAGACTTATTTTATTGTTCAATAAGAACTGCTAAGTTGTTTACAATACTGCAGAAGACCCTACTTCATTGTTTTCTTTTTCACAGAAAGAAAAATACCGGCTGAATGTATGCGGCGAAGGAGGTGAATATGAAACATTTACTCTTGACTGCCCCATTTTCAAAAAGCGTATAGTAGTGTGAGTAGTTCTTTGCCAATATATGATATTTTATTTGCTGTAAGTTATTGCCAGTATGTGATATTGTCATGGAAACAAAACTTCACAAGAAACTCCACTGAACCCTATTGGATGAAACAGCTCACTGTTCAGAATTATGTACACGAAGACATTGGCTTCAGCTTTCTTTGGGAGAGTGTTATGCTGTGTCAAGCTTTAACAGGTCATATTAAAGCTTTACACAGGGTGAAATCTCTCTCAGTAAAAGCATGTTCTTCAGCTTGTATCTTTGTGTTCATGCTGAACTCTCTTAGTTGTTTGTGATGCTTGTGAGCTTT
>NC_069441.1:944492-951992 GCF_026875155.1 Cherax quadricarinatus
GGTTTGGGATATTAGCATTTGGGATAGTTGTGTATCTTTATATGTATATGTTTCTAAACTGTTGTGTTCTGAGCACCTCTGCAAAAACAGTGATTATGTGTGAGTGAGGTGAAATTGTTGAATGATGATGAAAGTATTTTCTTTTTGGGGATTTTCTTCCTTTTTTAGGTCACCCTGCCTCGGTGGGAGACGGCCGACTTGTTGAAAAAAAAAAAATGGTGATGTATGGAAGATGGGAGGAAGGGAGAGGATGGAGGAGTTTACAATTGTTTAGAAGGGAAATCCCACTCCATAAAGACTTCAGGTACCAAATCCCTATCCTGGGTTACTTCCCTCCTTTGTTTTTTAATGCCACTAGGACCAGGTTGAGAGCCACTGGACCCCTCTCGCTCAAAAAATTTTCCAGAGAGGTCTGTTTCTGGTGTATTTTAGGAATTGTGTTGCAATACACAAGATAGTCCTTCAATGTGACACTAATATCAGCTCTACAGCTTATTTATCTAGCACAATTCATTTAATATGGCATAATAAACAATATTAGTAACATAGAAACGTGACATATACTCGAGAATGAATAAAATACATCATCAAATATCTCACGCGTGTGAGAAAGAGAGGGAGGCTGTCCAGCTAGTGCCTACTCCTCAATATTTATTACCCCGTTCCTTCCACATTACACCCAACACAGTAGCAATGAGGCAGAGGATAACGTGTTATGACTGTTGTGTAAAGTATGATGCTAGACCTTTTAATGTAACTCAAGTGCCATTGTTAATTTTACTGAACATTTTTTTCAGAATGTTTGCTTGGTGAAGAATTGGAATTACATCACTTAGTTTGTGTGAAGATGTACGTCCAGGATATTAATGATTACGTACAACTTAACGCACAGTATATCAAATATTTCTCAGTTAATCCTCCAGTTAGAGTCTGTGTGGAGGTAAGTGAACCCAGATCCCTGTTTGTCACGTGATGTACACCCAGTACACAGGTCAGTATTACAACTCTGATGTACACCCAGTCCACAGGTCAATATTAGTCGGATGTACACCCAGTACACAGGTCAGTATTACTCTGATGTACACCCAGTCCACAGGTCAATAGTACTCTGATGTACACCCAGTCTACAGGTCAATAGTACTCTGATGTACATCCAGTATACAGGAAGGAGAGGATGGAGGTGTACTATTGTTTGGAATGGGAATCCCCTTCTATCAAGACTTCAGGTACCAAGTCCTTTTCTGGGGTTACTTCCCTACTTTTTTTTTTAATGCCCCCTAAGACCTACTTGAATGTTACTGCAGACCTGTAGCACTAAATATCTGTCCAGAGAGCTCTGTTTCTGGCATCTCTTTAAAATTTCCTTCAAATGGGACACAACATTGTCATTGTAGATGTTGCCAGCATGGCCTGCAACAGCTGTGTCAGGGTGATGTTCATCCATAAATGTTTGCACATAAGAAAGCCGGGACACTGCAGCAGGCCTGTTTGGCCGCTAATAGGCAGGTCCTTCACAAACCATCTCACTAACAGAATCGTATTTGCCCAACCCAGTTTTCAATGCTTCTCAGGCAATAAGCTTTGATACTTCTATTCACTCATGCTCAAGTCCCACTCTAATCAAATCATGTGTGTGGGGACGTACCCTGGCTGTATGTGGGGAAGTACCGGCGGTGGTGGGGAAGAACCCTGCTGGTATGTGGGGAGGTACCCTGGCTGGTGTTTGGGGAAGTACCCTGGCTAGTATGTGGAAAAGTACCCTGACTGGTGTGTGAGAAAGTACCCTGCCTGGTGTGTGGGAAAGTACCCTGGCTGGTATATGGGGAAGTACCCTGGCTGATATGTGGGGAATTATCCTGGCTGGTATGTGGGGAAATACCCTGGCTGTGGGTGGGGAAAATCTCTGGCAGGTATGTGGGAAGTATCCAGGCTGAGTGAGGGGAAGTACCCTCTAGTATGTGGGAAGTACCCTGGCTGGTGTGTGGTGAAGTACCTGGCTGGGTGTGGTAGGAAAGCGTACCCTGCTGGTGTGGGAAAGTATCCTGGCTGGTATGTGGGAAAAGTACCCTGGCTGATATGTGGGGGAAGTACCCTGACTGGTATGTGGGAAGTACCATGGCTGGTAGTGGGAGTACCATGGCTGGTAAGGGAAGACCCTGCTGGTGTGTGGTGGGAATTACCATGGCTGTATGTGGGGAAAGTACCCTGCTGGTGTGTGGGGAAGATACCATGGCTGTATGATGGGGAAGTACCCTGGCTGTGTGTGGGAGAAGTACCATGCAGGTAATTGGGGAAAGATACCTAGCTGTAAAGTGGGGAAGTACCCTGGCTGGTGTGTGGGGGAAGTACCATGGCTGGTTGTGGGGAAGTACATGGCCTGGTATGTGGGGAAGTACCCTGGCTGTGTGTGGGGGGAAGTACATGGCTGGACATGTGGGGAAGTACCCTGGTCTGTATGTGGGGAAGTACCTGATGGTGTGTGGGGGGAAGTACCCTGGCTGGTGTGTGGGGGAAGTACCATGGCTGGTATGTGGGGAAAACCCTGGCTGGTATGTGGGGAAGTACCATGGCTGGTATGTGAGGAGAGTACCATGGCTGGTGTGTGGGGGGAATTACCCTTGGCTGGTGTGGTGGGAAGTACCCTGGCTGGTGGTGGGGGGAAGTTACCATGGCTAGTGTGTGGGGAATTCACCCTGGCTGGTGTGGGGGGAAGTACCATGGGCTGGTGTGTGGGGGAAGTACCCTGGCAGGTGTGGGGGTGGAAGTACCGCTGGACTGTGTTGGGGAAGTACCCTGGCTGGTGATGGGGGGAGAAGTACCATGGTCTGGTATGTGGGGAAGTACCATAGGCAGGTAGGCAGGCATGAGGGGAACAGTTAGCCATGGCTGGTATTGTGGGGAAGTTACCGTATGTCTGGTGTGTGGGGGAAGACACCCTGGCTGAGTGTATGGGGGAAGTACCAGGCTGGTGTAAGTGTGGCTACAAGTACCTACGGCTTGGATGTGAGTGTACATTACCCTGCTTTCTCTCGAGTGGGGTGAAGGTACCAAGGCTGGTGTGTGGGGAAGTACCCTGTGCTGGTGTTGGGAACGCTACAAGGCTGGTGTGGTAGGGGAAGTACCCCCTGGCAGAGTGTGGGGGAAGATACCCAGGCCTGGTGTGTTGGGGTAAGTTCCTACTTGGCAGGTTAGGGGGAATACCCAGGCTGGTGAGTGGTGAAGTACCTGGGCTGGTGTGGGGGGAATTACCATGCTGAATGAGGGGAAGAAACCATGGCTGGTATGTGGGGAAGTCCCATGGCGGGTAAGTGGGGACGTACAAGGCTGGAGAGGTGGGGGAAGTACCCTGGCAGGAATGGGGAAGTACCCTGGCTGGTGTAAGGGAAGTACCATGGCTGTAGTGAGGGGAATACCTCTGGCTGGTGTGGGAGGAAGATACCCTGGCTGTGAGGGGGGAAGTACCATGCTAGTTGTATGGGGGAAGTACCAAGGCTGGGTTATGGGGGAAGTCCCATGGCTGGTGTGGTGGGGAAGTTACCCAGGCAGGATGATGGGGGGAAGTACAAGGCTGGCGTGTTGGGGAAGTACCCTGGCTTTGGTAGTATGGGGGACAGTAACCATGGCTGGTGTGTGGGAAGTACCCTGGCTGGTGTGGGGGGAATTACCCTGGCAGGTGTACCACCATCACTACCACGCTTACCGTCCACACCACCACCACTTTCGAATCTTTTACAAACTTTATATCTTGACTATTCAATAGTGTTTCTCACCCACATTACTAAAGGCTGGCACTAGAACTTTCTTTGAGCCCATGGTGGCTTATTTAGCAGTTAGAAGTACTAAAAACAATGGAATAATACAAAATGTATCACATGTAATTATGGAATCGTCCTCACTGGCTAGTAAACAGTGGCACACAGGCTGTACACGGAGTGGCCAGGGCCGCACATGATGGGACAGTTCGGATGAATGACTTGAACCGAAGGGGGGTTTCAGTGTCGTTAACCGAGCCAATATTTTGACCCAGAAACGTTACTTAACCCCCTTCAGGGTCCAAGACCAAAATCTGAAGTGGTGCTCCAGTGTCCAAGAAATTTTGAAAAAAAAAAAAAAAAAAAAAATCATACAGAATTAAAGATTATAATTTTGTGAAGGTAATAAGACAAAAAAAAAAATTCTGATCAGTACATACCGAGATACAGCGGCGGGAAGTTGACCCAAAATGACCGGGTGGCGCAACATCAGTGCTTTCTGCAAAATCCCAGTTTATTTATTTTACGTTTTTTATACTTTTTCTTTTATTTTCAATTTTATTTTCTTTTTCTAATAACTTTGAGGCCTGTGAGACAGTATAATGTATTTTGTATAAGTGATACACTCATTGTATTCAACACAATAACTGCACTAATATGTTTATCAATTAAATTGCTTACAAAACTTGGTTACAATTTATTGTAAACAAAATGATGAAAATATTAGTGCGGTTATTGTGTTGAATACAATGGTACCAAATAGAAACATATGGTACAATGGGCCTAGGGATGGCAATTGAACCATTAAGGTAACAGTGGCACATGGTACAATATGGTACATATGGCACATGGTAACAATATGGTACAATGGCACATGATACAATGGTACCATATTGGTGCAATGGTACCTTATGTACCATATAGTGGTAATGGTGGCCATATGATGCAATGGTACCATAGATGGTACATTGTACCATACAGTACAATGAATACCATATGTTACTAGTTGTATTCACCACAATAAACACACAAATATTTTCTTTAATATTTTGTTTAACAAAAGTTGTTTACAACAAAAATATGCAAAAATGTTGTATATAAGTAAGTGTTCTATTATATATGTACAAGTTACAGGAACTTGACGTGTTCCTGGTGGATGACAAAGCACTTTGTCTCGAAACTGCGGAGTCAGTAGCTAGCTTAGTGTTGCCACTCACTCATCATGGCTGTGTCTCATCCACCAACCCTCTATGACCATATTGTACACCATATGTTACAGGGTACCATAAGGTACAATTTGACTATAATGGTATAGGGGTACCATGCAGTACAGATAACATGGGTGCATGTACTATATGGTGTAGCAGGGTACCCTATGGTACAGGTACCATAGTTACAGGGTACCATATGAAAGGTCCATGGCACAGGGTACCATACAGTATAGGACACCATATGGTACAGATACAGGGATAACTAATGGAAATAAGTCACCCTGACTTATTTTGGTTATCCTAGGATTTTATACGTATGCTGCTATGTATGATAATCCTATGTAGTTGTATTTCTGTACACCTGAATAAATTACTCAAGTGCTAGTGCATCAAAGTAAGTTATTTATATACACAAATAAAGTTACATAGAAATCATACTTAAGCAGCATAAGTATGGAGAAACCTAGGATAACCCAAAAAAGTCAGACTAGACTTATTTCCATTAGTGGTCCCTGAACTCTGGAACCATAGGTATAATGTTACCATATGGTAAATGTACTAATATGTACAATGTACCATTGGTAATGAACATATGGTACCACTCTACCATATCAATACCATTGTCACTATATGATACCATAGTAGGACGTGGCACATTGTAAACAATATGGTACCATTGTAACCATATGGCACAATGGAGTACCATATGGTTAAAACCATATAATTCGTCTTCAGCTCAATTCCATCGTCTTAGAACTTATGTTTGTGAAGATGAGGAGTCAGAATTCACCCGGAGAGTGAGTGGGGAGTGAGAGCTTCCTTGCCGCCAAAGGCACGATGAACAAAGCAACTTTGCCGGCGTACCCCACAATGCCATGCAGGCATCCAGATTTTTACTTGGTGTGCACACTGACCACCCAACCATTCCTCAGATGTAGGCCTACCAGCCTTTCCGCACTAAATTTGACGCCGCTAGAATATTGTGTGCATAGATCTACAGTTGACCCCTGATCGTAAAGCCGTAGATCTGACGGACGGACCCTGAAAAGGGTTTAATCTGATGATGTTCTTAATCCAGAGTCCACTGTACGTTAACTCTTAAATACAGCAGGTCCCCGCTTCTACGGTGGTTACCACTAATCCGAACTTTTCAAATTTGTATCAAAACTCTCTATACAGCTCTTAATACAGTCATTGAGTTTTCTGCGCCCCACCTGGTCTTTTGCTCTGTGCAAATGTTACTTGCCATCTCATTGTCCCCAAGCTGATATACTCTCAACTGTGATTGATGTAGCTTAGAGCAGCGGCATTTTCATCTCATGGATAATTGAATGTCCAGTGTACTTGTCGTCTGTATATCATTGATTCTGGATGAATGAAGAAGGTCGTTGAAGTAGAACTTTCCATAACAATGGGCCCAGTACGCTATGGGGAACACATGCCCCAATAGGATGTCTTGCTGATTCCGTTCCATGAGAAACTACGCTTAGAGATCTACCATGAAGGTAAATCACTGAGGAGACAGGTGCCTACTTAGTGGAGAGTTAACAACCAGATCAGCAGCAGAGTAACCATTCCTGAAGCCATATTGAACGATCACAAAGTAGTGTAGTGGTAGTCCAAAAACTCTGTCATTTGTCTTGAGATTATAGTCCTCAAGGGATCTTACCAGTGGAGTGACAGGAGTGACACTGGTCTGAAGTTGCAATATCTGCTCTGCTCATCTTTTTGATAACATGACTACATTTGCCTCTTTCCATAAGAGAGGGCCATTTACACTGTACTAGGCAGTCTGAAAGATGCGAGTTTGAGGTGCTCTAGCTGGTCTGTCACATCTTCTCAGCAATCTGGGCTCAACTTGTCTGGGCCCACAGCCATTTCTTGGTCAAGCAATTTAAGAAGGAAATGCACCTCCTCCTGCCTTATTGTCACTACTGACAGATTTGACCACAGTTCTTGCAGATAGTCCAAGGAGGGTCCCTTGCTGATCAGGCACTTGCAATTTAGGTAGCAAAGAGTTCAGCAAAGAGTCCGCCTTCTCTTGACCTACTAGTAAGGTGGTCCCATCTGTCGATTAGAGGTGGAATGATTTCATCCGGCAGATATCTTGTCCTGTCCTTACCAAGGACCACCAGTTTTGGAGTCAACCCTACCTGATCTAGCTTTTTCTTTTAGTGTCCACCTCCCCATTTGCAAATGGCCCACTATTTGAACGTCACCCATATTGCCTACAGGCTTGCCTTGCAAGTTCACTGTTTTATAGGTGTAGGATGTCACATATACATTCGCCATCATGAACTTAGCAGTAGCAGCCTCTTTACAACGAAAAGCCAAACCAAGGCTGATCTGTAGGCCTTGTCACATATTTTGCAGTGAGGACTGTGATCTTGTTGAGTAGACTAAGGATGTGTCCAGTGGAAGCTTTCACTGGTTTGTCAACACCCCTTGGAAAGAGCATTCCAATCGGTGGTGGCGAGCTTAGGCAAGCAAAGGGCTGGCATTACCTCTTTTCCATTACAGTGTGCGTGTGGACTCCT
>NC_069441.1:959492-982384 GCF_026875155.1 Cherax quadricarinatus
TAATTTATTATACAACATGTTACATAAAATTTTGCTGCAATTCTTCAATTGTGCAATACCAAATCATGCCAAATAAACTTGAGGGGTTAAGGTAAGTAATGAGTGTACTGTACAGTGCAACCTCGACTTAGAAACTTAAACCGTTTTGTGACCTTGTTCATATGCTGAGTCAATTTTCCTCATTTAAATTAGTTGAAATGGCATTGATCCGTTCCAGCGAAATTCCTGCTCTCAGGAGGCATGACGAAATAATGCTAATATCAACTCTACGGCTTACTTATCTATCAAAATTCATCTAATATGACATAATAAACAATATAAATAACATAGAAACCTGATATACACTCTAGAATGAATAAAATGTCATTACATATGTGGCTAGTGGACGTCAGCGGAGAAGAGTGGTTGCGGGCATTCTTGTGAGGCTCACTGCATTAGATCACTACTTTCATAAGGAAAACATAATGTAGAAATAAACTGGTGTACAGTGGAACCTCAAAAATCGAACTTAATCCGTTCCAGGAGCTATGTTCTAAATTCGAAAAGTCTGAAATTCGAAGGAATATTTCCCATAAGAAATAATGGAAATACAATTAATCCGTTCCAGAAACCCAAAAATATTCACACAAAAAATACATTTTATAGAGATTAATTACAGTTTTACATACAACAAATACTATAGTTTTTAATTATGTATAGTAATACATATAAAATGACATTTTTACTTACCTTTATTGAAGATTGTTGATGGCATCTGGAAGATAGGTAGGAGAGAGGGAGTTGGGTTTAGTGTTTGGAAGGAGAATTCCCCCTCCATAAGGACTTCAGGTAAAGCCCTCTCTGGGGTTACTTCCCTTCTCTGTCATTTAATGCCACTAGGACCAGCTTGAGAGTCACTAGACCCCTGTCTCACAAAATAACTGTCCACAGTCCTCTGTTTCTGGTGCCTCTTTAACATTTCCATAAAACGGGACATGGTTCTGTCACTGAACTTGTTGCAAAGATGGCTTGTTTTAGCTTGCTCAGGGTGGTACTTCTGCACAAACATTTGGACATCATTCCACTTGGCACAAATCTCCTTAATCTTTGAAGAAGGCACCTCATCCACTCCCTATATTAACACCTTTCACAACATCAGCTTCCTTGATTTGTTCTTTCTTTAACCCTTTGAGGGTCGACAGGCCCTCTCCAAAACTCGTTCTCAGGGTCGGCCAAATTTAAAAAAAAAAAAAAAATTATTTTCTCTTATGAAAAGATAGAGAATCTCTGCCCGATCATAAAGACACCAAATTTTGAAATTTGATAGAAAACTTATGGAATTATGCTCTCGCAAAGTTAGCGGTCTCGGCGATGTTTACACATCGGCGATTTTGCCCACTTTGAGCCCCATTTTCGGCCAATTTCACTGTACTAGTCGACAAAAAACATGAATATTTCGCTAGAACTCCATTTTTTCTATCGAATGGGTGCAAGAAACCACCCATTTATGAAATTCAACTATCCAGTACAGTGGTCAGAATTTAGCAATTTTGCCAATTTCACACAAATTTCAAAAGATGCCAATTTCCGAATAGGGTCCAGAATAAACAAGAAAGACATTCCTGGCACTAAAATGACATTTCCTCTAGTCATTAGTCACGTCTCAAGGCCCCTCTTATATTCTTTTGCTTTCCACTTTGAATTTTTATTTTCACAAAAAATATAAGATTTACTGTTATGCAGACTACTGCATAGTGTAAAAAATGGTATAAATATTATTGGTGCACTTGTGAAAGAATATTAGACTCACCAGTTGACGTGTATTGCACGCTTGGCACGATTTGTTTACTTTTGAAGTTTGGTAAAAATCGAACATTTCTGCTACTTTGAGCTCAATTTCAAGGCACCTTTCATTGTAAAACCAGTCAAAATCATCTCAATTTCTGTGATATGTCTTCCATTCTATAAAATGAGACCAAGAAAACTAGAATACAACAATAAATACCATACGAAAATACACTGCAAAGTCGCTGATTTATTAAAAAAAAATGGTCAAAGTTTTTTTTTTCTCATTATGCACTGTGTGCTGCAGGATTTTTTTTAGACTGTGCACACTGACCACATAGACCCATTCTTTCATATGAAGGCCTACCAGCTTTCTCCCATTAGATTTGAGGCCGCTAGAATTTATGAGTACTAGTACGTCAAAAACCCCTATGCGTAAGACGTACTAGTACGACCAAAACCCTCAAAGGGTTAACAGGATAGAACCGATGGTCGACTTGTTTTTCCCATACATCCTGGCAAGCTCAACAAGTCTCACACCACTCTCATACTTCTGTATTATTTCCTTCTTCACTTTTCCTTCTCACTTTTTTTACCACAGGGGTACCATGGCAGCTTATTTCACAGTCCCACAAGCACTAAACACAACAAAATAATCGTAAAATGCATGAATGAGAGCGCAGGTTAGTGTTCACTCAAGCATAAACAAAGCTAGACTGCTCACGGCACCTGCGCGGGGACGCGGACAGAGTGGGCGGCAGACAGGTCCTGTACCCGGCGGTCTGAAAATAGGGGCATGTTCAATAATAGGGACACAGTTTGTCCGAAAAAATGGTCCTATTTTCGAAACGTTTGATATGTGATACGTTCAATTTTTGAGGTTCCACTGTACTTTTTTTTTTTAACAAGTCGGCCATCTCCCACCGAGGCAGGGTGACCCAAAAAAGAAAGAAAATCCCCAAAAAGAAAATGCTTTCATCATCATTCAACACTTTCACCTCACTCACACATAATCACTGTTTTTGCAGAGGTGCTCAGAACACAACAGCTTAGAAGCATATAGCACCTATAAAGATACACAACATATCCCTCCAAACTGCTAATATCCTGAACCCCTCCTTTAGAGTGCAGGCATTGTACTTCCCATTTCCAGGACTCAATTCCAGCTATATAAAAATAACCAGTTTCCCTGAATCCCTTCACTAAATATTACCCTGCTCACACTCCAACAGATCGTCAGGTCCCAAATACCATTCGTCTCCATTCACTCCTATCTAACACGCTCACGCACACTTGCTGGAAGTCCAAGCCCCTCGCCCACAAAACCTCCTTTACCCCCTCTCTCCAACCTTTTCGAGGACGACCCATACCCCGCCTTCCTTCCCCTGCAGATTTATACGCTCTCCATGTCATTCTACTTTGATCCATTCTCTCTAAATGACCAAACCACCTCAACAACCCCTCTTCAGCCCTCTGACTAATACTTTTATTAACTCCACACCTTCTCCTAATTTCCACACTCCGAATTTTCTGCATAATATTTACACCACACATTGCCCTTAGACAGGACATCTTCACTGCCTCCAACCACCTCTTCGCTGCTGCATTCACAACCCAAGCTTCACACCCATATAAGAGTGTTGGTACTACTATACTTTCATACATTCCCTTCTTTGCCTCCATACATAACTTTTTTTGTCTCCACATGAGAGAGTGGGTGAGAAGTTATCAACAAATTTTGTTGAAAATAAGAAAAAGTTTTGGAGTGAGATTAGCAAGTTAAGGAAGCCTAGAGAACAAATGGATTTGTCAGTTAAAAATAGAAGAGGAGAGTTATTAAATGGAGAGTTAGAGGTATTGGGAAGATGGAGGGAATATTTTGAGGAATTGTTAAATGTTGATGAAGATAGGGAAGCTGTGATTTCGTGTATAGGGCATGGAGGAATAACATCTTGTAGGAGTGAGGAAGAGCCAGTTGTGAGTGTGGGGGGAAGTTCATGAGGCAGTAGGTAAAATGAAAGGGGGTAAGGCAGCCCAGATTGATGGGATAAAAATAGAAATGTTAAAAGCAGGTGGGGATATAGTTTTGGAGTGGTTGGTGCAATTATTTAATAAATGTATGGAAGAGGGTAAGGTACCTAGGGATTGGCAGAGAGCATGCATAGTTCCTTTGTATAAAGGCAAAGGGGACAAAAGAGAGTGCAAAAATTATAGGGGGATAAGTCTGTTGAGTATACCTGGTAAAGTGTATGGTAGAGTTATTATTGAAAGAATTAAGAGTAAGACGGAGAATAGGATAGCAGATGAACAAGGAGGCTTTAGGAAAGGTAGGGGGTGTGTGGACCAGGTGTTTACAGTGAAACATATAAGTGAACAGTATTTAGATAAGGCTAAAGAGGTCTTTGTGGCATTTATGGATTTGGAAAAGGCGTATGACAGGGTGGATAGGGGGGCAATGTGGCAGATGTTGCAAGTGTATGGTGTAGGAGGTAGGTTACTGAAAGCAGTGAAGAGTTTTTACGAGGATAGTGAGGCTCAAGTTAGAGTATGTAGGAAAGAGGGAAATTGTTTCCCAGTAAAAGTAGGCCTTAGACAAGGATGTGTGATGTCACCATGGTTGTTTAATATACAGTGGACCCCTGCATAACGATATTATTTCAATCCAGAAGTCTGTTTGGGTGCCATTATAGACCGAATTTGTTCCCATAAGAAATATTGTGAATTACATTAGTCCTTTTCAGACCCCTAAAAATAAACCTACAAAAGCACTTACAAAAATAAACTTATATAATTGGTCGAGTTGGGAGCTGATCGGTATCCGGGGGTCCACTGTATTTATAGATGGGGTTGTAAGAGAAGTAAATGCGAGGGTCTTGGCAAGAGGCGTGGAGTTAAAAGATAAAGAATCGCACATAAAGTGGGAGTTGTCACAGTTGCTCTTTGCTGATGACACTGTGCTCTTGGGAGATTCTGAAGAGAAGTTGCAGAGATTGATGGATGAATTTGGTAGGGTGTGCAAAAGAAGAAAATAATAAGTGAATACAGGAAAGAGTAAGGTTATGAGGATAACAAAAAGATTAGATGATGAAAGATTGGATATCAGATTGGAGGGAGAGAGTATGGAGGAGGTGAATGTATTCAGATATTTGGGAGTGGATGTGTCAGCGGATGGGTCTATGAAAGATGAGGTGAATCATAAAATTGATGAGGGGAAAAGGGTGAGCGGTGCACTTAGACGTCTGTGGAGACAAAGAACTTTGTCCTTGGAGGCAAAGAGGGGAATGTATGAGAGTATAGTTTTACACCAACGCTCTTATATGGGTGTGAAGCATAGGTGATGAATGTTGCAGCAAGGAGAAGGCTGGAGTCAGTGGAGATGTCATGTCTGAGGGCAATGCGTGGTGTGAATATAATGCAGAGAATTCGTAGTTTGGAAGTTAGGAGGAGGTGCGGGATTACCAAAACTGTTGTCCAGAGGGCTGAGGAAGGGTTGTTGAGGTGGTTCGGACATGTAGAGAGAATGGAGCGAAACAGAATGACTTCAAGAGTGTATCAGTCTGTAGTGGAAGGAAGGCGGGGTAGGGGTCAGCCTAGGAAAGGTTGGATGGAGTGGGTAAAGGAGGTTTTGTGTGCGAGGGGCTTGGACTTGCAGCAGGCATGCTTGAGCGTGTTTGATAGGAGTGAATGGAGACAAATGGTTTTTAGTACTTGACATGCTGTTGGAGTGTGAGCAGGGTAACATTTATGAAGGGGTTCAGGGAAACCGGCAGGCCGGACTTGAGTCCTGGAGATGGGAAGTACAGTGCCTGCACTCTGAAGGAGGGGTGTTAATGTTGCAGCTTAAAAACTGTAGTGTAAAGCACCCTTCTGGCAAGACAGTGATGGAGTGAATGATGGTGAAAGTTTTTCTTTTTCGGGCCACCCAGCCTTGGTGGGAATCGGCCAGTGTGATAAAAAGAAATATATATATATACCTCAACGCACCACTCACCTTTTTTCCCTCATCAATTCTATGATTAACCTCATCCTTCATAAATCCATCCGCCGACACGTCAACTCCCAAGTATCTGAAAGCATTCACTTCTTCCATACTCCTCCTCCCCAATTTGATATCCAATTTTTCTTTATCTAAATCATTTGATACCCTCATCACCTTACTCTTTTCTATGTTCACTTTCAACTTTCTACCTTTACACACTCCCAAACTCATCCACTTACCTTTGCAATTTTTCTTTAGAATCTCCCATGAGCACAGTATCATCAGCAAAAAGCAACTGTGTCAGTTCCCATTTTGTATTTGATTCCCCATAATTTAATCCCACCCCTCTCCCGAACACCCTAGCATTTACTTCTTTTACAACCCCATCTATAAATATATTAAACAACCATTGTGACATTACACATCCCTGTCTAAGACCTACTTTTACCGGGAAGTAGTCTCCCTCTCTTCTTCACACCCTAACCTGAGCCTCACTATCCTCATAAAAACTCTTTTCAGCATTTAGTAACTTACCACCTATTCCATACACGTACTTGCAACATCTTCCACATTGATCCCCTATCCACTCTTATCATATGCCTTTTCTAAATCCATAAATGCAATAAAAACTTCCCTACCTTTATCTAAATACTGTTCATATATATGCTTCAATGTAAACACTTGATCTACACATCCCCTACCCACTCTGAAACCTCCTTGCTCATCCGCAATCCTACATTCTGTCTTACCTCTAATTCTTTCAATTATAACCCTACTGTACACTTTTCCTGGTATACTCAGTAAACTTATTCCTCTATAATTTTTACCTCTTTTGTCCCCCTTCCCATTATATGAAGGGACTATACATGCTCTCTGCCAATCCCTAGGTACCTTCCCCCTCTTTCATACATTTATTAAACAAAAATACCAACCACTCCAACACTATGTAACCCCCCCTGCTTTTAACATTTCTGTCATGATCCCATCAGTTCCAGCTGCTTTACCCCCTTTCATTCCACGTAATGCCTCACGCACCTCCCCCACACTCACATCCTGTACTTCTTCACTTCCAAAAGATGGTATACCTCCCTGGCCAGTGCATGAAATTACTGCTTCCCTTTCTTCGTCGACATTTAAAAGTTCCTCAACATATTCTCGCCATCTACCCAAAACCTCCATCTTCCCATCTACTAACTCCCCTACTCTGTTTTTAACTGACAAATCCATTCGTTCTCTAGGCTTTCTTAACTTGTTTAACTCACTCCAAATTTTTTTCTTATTTTCATTAAATTTCTTGACAGTGCCTTTCCCACTCTATCATTTGCTATCCTTTTGCACTCTCTCACCACTCTCTTCACCTTTCTTTTACTCTCCATATACAGTGCACCCCCGCTTAACGATCACCTCCAAATGCGACCAATTATGTAAGTGTATTTATGTAAGTGCGTTTGTACGTGTATGTTTGGGGGTCTGAAATGGACTAATCTACTTCACAATATTCCTTATGGGAAAAAATTCGGTCAGTACTGGCACCTGAACATACTACTGGAATGAAAAAAGTTCATTAACCGGGGGTCCACTGTACTCTACTCTTCTTATAACACTTCTGCTTTGTAAAAACCTGTCATAAGTTAACTTTTTCTCTTTTATCACACCCTTTACTTCATCATTCCACCAATCACTGCTCATTCCTCCTGCCCCCACCCTCCTATAACCACAAACATTTGCCCCACATTCTAATACTGCATTTTTAAAACTATTCCAACCCTCTTCAACCCCACCCCCTCCCCACTACTCATACTTGCACCAGCCCACCTTTCTGCCAATAGTTGCTTATATCTCACCTGAACTTCCTCCTCCCTTAGTTTATACACTTTCACCTCCCTCTTGCTTGTTGTTGCTTTTTTTTTCTTTTCCCATCTACCTCTTACTCTAATTGTAGCCACAACTAAATAATGATCCGATATATCAGTTGCCCCTCTATAAACATGTACATCCTGGAGCCTATCCATCAACCTTTTATCCACCAATACATAATCTAACAAACTACTTTCATTACGTGCTATATCATACCTTGTATATTTATTTATCCTCTTCTTCATAAAATATGTATTACTTATTACCAAACCTCTTTCTACACATAGCTCAATTAAAGGTTCCCCATTTTCATTTGCCCCTGGCACCCCAAATTTACCTACTACTACCTCCACAACATTTTTGCCCACTTTAGCATTGAAATCCCCAACCACCATTACTCTCACACTTGGTTCAAAACTCCCCACGCATTCACTCAACATTTCCCAAAATCTCTCTCTCTCCTCTACACTTCTCTCTTCTCCAGGTGCATATACACTTAATATAACCCACTTTTCACATCCAACCTTTATTTTACTCCAAGAGGGACTACAAATGTATTTATACATTTATACATTTGTATTTATACATTTGTAGTCCCTCTTTTCCTGCCATAATTTATCCTTCAACATTATTGCTACTCCTTCTTTAGCTCTAACTCTATTTGAAACCCCTGACCTAATCCCATTTATTCCTCTCCACTGAAACTCTCCCACCCCCTTCAGCTTTGTTTCACTTAAAGCCAGGATATCCAGCTTCTTCTCATTCATATCATCCACAATCATCTCTTTCTTATCATTTGCACAACATCCATGCACATTCAGACTTCCCACTTTGACAATTTCCTTCTTATTCTTTTTAGTAATTATTACAGGAAAAGGGGTTACTAGCCCATTGTTCCCATCATTTTATTTGACTTTTACAACATGCATGGCTTATGGAGGAAAGATTCTTATTCCACTTCCCCATTTATATAAAAGGAAAAGTAATAAGACCAAGAACTATTAAGATAAAATCAAAGAAAACTCAGATGAGTGTGTATAAATAAACATATACATGTATGTGTAGTGTGACCTAAGTGTAAGTAGGGGTAGCAAGATGTACCTGTAATCTTGCATATTTATGAGACAGACAAAAGACACCAGCAATCCTACCATCATGTAAAACAATTACAGGCTTTCATTTTACACTCACTTGGCAGGACAGTAGTACCCCCCTGGGTGGTTGCTGTCCACCAACCTACTACCTAGTGTACGTACCTTGGAGAAAAAATGCTGGCGATAGTTGACGGTGGAAAAAATAGGCAGAGTGGCGTATGCTGTCAGGAGTTCATTTCATTTCGTCCTTTTTCTGTCACTTAATTACTACACTCTTAATGCTGCACATAATTGCTACACTCCTAATTACTACACTCATAATTGCTACACTTTTAATTGCTACACTCTTAATGCTACACTTTATCACTGAACTTAATATGTGTTGTACATATTGTAGATTTGCTATGCTGATACTCCCTCAGGATGCGAACTCACCCCTCGAGGGAGGTTCCTTAAATAAATAAATAAATTAAATAAATATTTCTTTGCAAAGGTTACAATGTGTGTTTACATATCATAATACGATTGGAGCAAAGAAAGCCACTATGTTGCCGAGGCATTTTGAGCAGAAATGCCTACTTAAGTCTAGACAAGTGAAAAGTGTACTAGTAGTGGTTACCAATGTTTTGTTGATGGTGGCACCAACTACTGGCAGCCTTTTCAAGTTTCTCCTTACTGTTATTATTATTATTACTATTTTTTTTTTTTCAACAAGTCGGCTGTCTCCCACCGAGGCAGAGTGACCCAAAGAGAAAGACAATCCCCAAAAAGAAAATACTTTCATCATCATTCAGCACTTTCACCTCACTCACACATAATCACTGTTTTTGCAGAAGTGCCCAGAATACAACAGCTTAGAAGTATATACGTATAAAAATACACAATATATCTCTCCAGACTGCGAATATCCCAAACCCCTCCTTTAGAGTGCAGGCATTGTACTTCCCATTTCCAGGACTCAAGTCCGGTTACATAAAATAACCGGTTTCCCTGAATCCCTTCACTAAATAGTACGTATGTACGTATGTTGTTAGGTGCTCTTGATCTAGGGAACTGGATGTCTGCTCCAGGTCCCTAAATTAGTAATAATAATTATTATAATAATAATACATACTAATAATGATAATACATAATAATTACATATAGTAATATACAATTAATATACAATTAATATACAATTAGAGGTAAGACAGAATGTAGGATTGCGGATGAGCAAGGAGGTTTTAGAGTGGGTAGGGGATGTGTAGATCAGGTGTTTACATTGAAGCATATATTTATTATTTTTTTTTTTTATTATCACACTGGCCGATTCCAATCTTTCATCACCTAATCTTTTTGTTATCCTCATAACCTTACTCTTTCCTGTATTCACCTTTAATTTTCTTCTTTTGCACACCCTACCAAATTCATCCACCAATCTCTGCAGCTTCTCTTCAGAATCTCCCAAGAGAACAGTGTCATCAGCAAAGAGCAGCTGTGACAACTCCCACCCTGTGTGTGATTCTTTATCTTTTAACTCCACGCCTCTTGCCAAGACCCTCGCATTTACTTCTCTTACAACCCCATCTATAAATATATTAAACAACCACGGTGACATCACACATCCTTGTCTAAGGCCTACTTTTACTGGGAAAAAATAATAATAATAATAAATGTTATTCATAATGTATTATTATTATTTATAACATATATGTTAGTAAATACCACTGCCTCTATCACTGCCTCTACCACTGCCTCTATCACTGCCTCTATCACTGCCTCTACCACTGCCTCATCACTCCCTCTACCACTGCCTCTATCACTGCCTCTACCACTCCCCTCACCACTGCCTCTACCACTGCCTCTACCACTGCCTCTACCACTGCCTCTACCACTGCTTCTATCACTGCCTCTACCACTGCCTCTACCACTGCCTCTACCACTGCCTCTACCACTCCTCTACCACTGCCTCAACCACTGCCTCTACCACTGCCTCTACCACTGCCTCTACCACTGCCTCTATCACTCCCTCTAACCACTGCCTCTACCACTGCCTCACCACTGCCTCACCACTGCCTCTACCACTGCCTCTACCACTGCTTCTATTACTGCCTCTACCACTGCCTCTACCACTGCCTCTACCACTGCCTCAACCACTGCCTCTATCACTGCCTCTATCACTGCATCTCCCAAACTGCATATCCCACTGCCTCTATCACTGCCTCTTCCACTGCCTCTACCACTGCCTCTACCACTGCCTCTATCACTGCCTCTATCACTGCCTCTACCACTGCCTCTATCACTGCCTCTATCACTGCCTCTACCACTGCCTCTATCACTGCCTCTACCACTGCCTTTTATCACTGCCTCTACCACTGCCTCTACCACTGCCTCTACCACTGCCTCTACCACTGCCTCTACCCACTGCCTCTACCACTGCTTCTATCACGCCTCTACCACTGCCTCTCCCACTGCCTCTACCACTGCCTCTACCACTGCCTCTACCACTGCCTCAACCACTGCCTCTACCACTGCCCTACCACTGGGCCCTCTACCACTGCCTCTATCACTGCCTCTACCACTGCCTCTAACCCTGCCTCTACCACTGCCTCAACCATTGCCTCTACCACGCCTCTACCACTGTTTTCTATTACTGCCTCTAACCACTGCCTCTACCACTGCCTCTACCACTGCCTCAACCACTGCCTCTATCACTGCCTCTATCACTGCATCTACCACTGCATAAAACCACTGCCTCTATCACTGCCTCTTCCACTGCCTCTACCACTGCCTCTATCACTGCCTCTATCACTGCCTCTACCACTGCCTCAAACCACTGCCTCTATCACTGCCTCTATCACTGCCTCTACCACTGCCTCACCACTGCCTCTACCACGCCTCTACCACTGCCTCTATCACTGCCTTCTAACCACTGCCTCTACCACTGCCTCTATCACTGCCTCTATAAACTAGCCTTTTCACTGCCTCTACCACTGCCTCTCCCACGCCTCTACCACTGCCTCTACCACTGCCTCTACCACTGCCTCATCACTCCTCTACCACGCCTCTATCACTGCCTCTACCACGCCTCTATCACTGCCCTACCACTGCCTACTACCACTGCCTCAACCACTCCATCACTCTCAATCTACAAGCACCAAACAATGAATTATTGTGAAATGTTTTGGAAGAGCAGGGAGACTAATGTTCACTCCAGCATAAACAAAGCCACACCGACGATGTGTCAACCACTCCTCGTATTTTTGTACAATTTCCTTCTTCAAAAATTATTATTATTATTATTATTATTATTATTTTTATTATTATTAATTATTATTATTATTATTATATTATTAATTATTGCTATTATTAGCAGTAGCAGAAATTTTTTGATTTTTTGGGCTGTTTTCAAGAGTAAACACATAAATGTCACCATCCAATACCTGTCCAAATAGCCATTCCAATATGCAGTCATGAATGTTTTACCATTATTTATACTGTAGTTAATAGCAAAAAATGAACAAACAAAACACTCACCCACACTGAGTGGTGGGAGGGCTGGCTGCCATTTTGCGGGGGTCGGGGGGGGTAGTAGGGACCTCGCAGGTGGCGGGAAACTGAATATGATTTGGCGGCTGGGAATTTGGTGGCTGGGAATTTGGCGGTTGGGAATTCGCGAATGTGTGAAGCCTGCGAAAGCTGAAAACGTGAATGTTGAGGGAGACCTGTATATACGTCTTATGAGCCAGTGTTTCGGACGTACATATACTCAAAAATTGTAGCAGCTTCAAATCAAGCAGGAGAAAGCTGGTAGGCCCACATGCGAGGGAATGGGTCTGTGTGGTCAGTGTGCACTTTATAAAAAAAAATCCTGCAGCCCGCAGTGCATAATGAGAAAAAAAACTCCGACCGTGTTTTTGGATTAAAACGCCAACTTTGAGGTGTATTTTCGTATAGTTTTGATGGTTGTATTTTCATTTTCTTTTTCCCTTTTTGACAGAAGGAAAACATTTTACAGAAATCGAGATGATTTTGATTAGTTTTCACGATGAAAACGACCTTGAAATTGAGCTCAAAGTAGGGGGAAATGTTCAATTTCTACCAATGTTTCAAGAGTAAGCAAATCACACCAACACGTCCAATACACATTAACTGGGGGATCTAATATTCTTTCACTAGTGCACTGATATTATTTATACCATTTTTACAATAATGCAGTAGTCTGCATAACTGTAAATCTTCTATTTTTTGTGTGAATAAAAAATCAAAATAAAAACCAAGAGTAATATAAGAGGGGCCTAGAGACGTGACTAATGAACAGAGGATATGTTATTTTAGTGCCAAGAATGTCTACATTGTTTATTCTGGACTCTATTTTGAAACTGGCATCTTTTTTAATTCGCATGATATTGTCCAAATTGCCAATTTCTGACAACTCTGTTGGGTAGTTGAAATTGATAAATGGGCATTTTCTAGTACTCAGTTGATTGAAAAATGGAGTTCTAAAGAAATAGCTATGAGTTTTGGTCCACTGGGAAAAATGAAATTGGCCACAAATAGGGCTCAAAGTCAGTGGAGCGTTATTCCGTAAGTTTTCGATCAAATTTTGTACTTTTGGTGTCATTACCATCGGGAAAAGATTCTCTATCATTTTTTTTTTTTTTTAATTTCTTTACTTAGAATGACAGTTTGAGAAAGAGCTCTGCGACAGTCAGTGGGTTAAGGAACCTCCCGTGACGAGGATGTTTGCATCCTGAAATTTCATTCATATTGAGAAGCAAAAAATCAACCGTACAACTTCGTATCCTGAAAAGTTTGCATGTTGGGGTATTCGTAAACCGAGGATCCATTTCATACGCATTTTATCGCTCTAGGGAGCTTTAAATGTCGTAGTGGGTGGGGTGGCCAGGCAGGCTACCATACCTCCCACATCTGACTCCCAACAAATAAATACTCTTCACTTCTCACCCTACATTAAGACCATTAAGACTACAAATATTTTAAGGTAAGTATTGAGTATACAGAGTTTCGGCCATAATCCATTCCACAAGCTCAGCCGAAACTCAAATCGTTCGAAAGTCAAAGCAATATTTGCCATAAGAAATAATGTAAATCCAATTAATCCATTCCAGACTCCCAAAAATATTAAAAAAAAAAAAAAATTTTTTAACCCTTTCAGGGTTTCCGACGTACTAGTACGGCTTACACACCAGGGTTATTGATGTACTAGTACGCATAAATTCTAGTGCCTTCAAATTGAGCAGGAGAGAGCTGATAAGCCTACATGTGATAGAATGGGTCTATGTGGTAAGTGTGCACAGTATGAAAAAAAATCTATGCACCCGCATTGCATTGTGGGACTGGGAATTCAGTGCACCTTTGCAACTAAGCCAAGCCCGGTGGCCTGGTGGCTAAAGCTTCCGCTTCACACACGGAGGGCCCGGGTTCGATTCCCGGCGGGTGGAAACATTTCGACACGTTTCCTTACACCTGTTGTCCTGTTCACCTAGCAGCAAATAGGTACCTGGGTGTCAGTCGACTGGTGTGGGTCGCATCCTGGGGGACAAGATTAAGGACCCCAATGGAAATAAGTTAGACAGTCCTCGATGACGCACTGACTTTCTTGGGTTATCCTGGGTGGCTAACCCTCCGGGGTTAAAAATCCGAACGAAATCTTATCTTATCTTATCAAGCGTAAGGAATACCTCACTCTCCAGCAGTCTGAGTGGTGGGGATAGGCAATAAGGGGGGGGAGGCAGTGGGGGTAGTAGGGAAGGGAGTTGGCTTGCTGGCTGGCTATCTGGCTGACTGGCTGGCTAACTGACTGGCTGGCTGGCTGGCTGGTTGGCTAACTGACTGGCGGCTGCTGGCTGGCTGGCTGGCTGGGTAACGAAATGGCCCGGGGTGGCTAACTGACTGGCGGCTGGCTAACTGGCTGGCAGGCTGGCTAACTGGCTGGCTGGCTGGCTAACTGGCTGGTTAACTGGCTGGCTGGCTGGCTAACTGACTGGCTGGCTAAATGGCTGGCTGGCTGGCTGTGTGTGTGTGTGTGTGTGTGTGTGTGTGTGTGTGTGTGTGTGTTTTGGGGTTGTGGTGTGTCTGTCTGTCTGTCTGCTGTCTGTCTGTCTGTGTCTGTCTCTCTGTGCGTCTGTCTGTCTGTCTGTCTCTCTCTCCTCCTTTTTTTTTTTTTTTTTTTTTTTATACACAGGTTGACAAGGTTAAGGATCCCTGCTTTAAATTTACAAGCTATTTTCAGGTTAAGGATTTTCCCAACTTTATTGGCAAGCTAAGAGCTGTTTTCCTACATTAGCTCATTTTGAAAGCATTTTATTGTTATGAGACATACAAGTAGGGAACAGATGAAGTTGGAGCCATCTGTGGGCCAGCATTTTCATTTGATCAACTGACTTTATCTCGTTGACATCATTATGCTGTACGAATGTGTTCCATACCGAGTCATCCTGGGTATGTATGATCTCAATGGAGTGATGTTCTGGAGAAGGGTACAGCCAGAGTGAAGTTGCCTGCTTTCTGCCCGTCTTGTGGCATAAAAGCTTGTTTCATGCTGTCCCCGAAGTGGATCCAAGTGTGGTATTTTGACAATATTGGCCTTTTTAAAAACAGTAAGGCCACCCCCATCCCTCCTATGTTGAAGGCTCTGCTGAAATGACAGATCTATCCAGGATGGTCCAGGCGAGAGATGAACGTCATGCTCTGTTTTCTACTCTGTCAAAACAGTCCTCTCTCTCTCTCTCGTCTCTCTCTCTGTCTCTCTCTCTGTCTCTGTCTCTCTCTCTGTCCTCTCTCTCTCTCTCTGTCCTCTCTCTCTCTCTGTCTCCCCTCTCTCTCTTCTCTCTCTCTGTCTCTCTCTCTCTGTCCCCTCTCTCTGTCTCTCTCTCTCTCTCTCTCTCTCTTTCTCTTTCCTCTTTTTTCTCTCCTCTTTCTCTCTCTCTCTGCTCTCTCTCTTCTCTGTCGCTCTCTCTCTCTCTCTCTCCTCTCCTCTCTTCCCTCTCCTCTCCTCTCTTCTCTCTCTCTCTCTCCTCTCTCTCTCCCCTCTCCCTTTTCTCTCTCTTTTCTCTCTCTCTCTCTCCTCTCCCGGTACACATAAATACAATTATACATAGTGTAAATTACCTAGGATAACTCAAAAATATCCAGACTGGCAAATAATAAGTATCAGTCAGACTCAGATGTGCCTACTGCAGTGAGTGTAAAACATGTTGGTTCACTAGTGGCTCTCTGAGACAGAGAGAGACAGAAAGAGAAGCAGACAGACAGACAGAAAATGAGAGAAGCAGACAGATAGACAGACATGTTTATGTGTAAAGTGGAAACAAATGAAGGGAAGGCAGTGTACCCTCATCAAATATCACCACTCTCATTAGTGGAGAGATAAGATGTAAGTGAACAGTATTTAGATAAGGCTAAAGAGGTTTTTGTGGCATTTATGGATTTGGGAAAGGCGTATGACAGGGTGGATAGGGGGCAATGAGGCAGATGTTGCAGGTGTATGGTATAGGAGGTAGGTTACTGAAAGCAGTGAAGAGTTTTTACGAGGATAGTGAGGCTCAAGTTAGAGTACATAGGAAAGAGGGAAATTTTTTCCCAGTAAAAGTAGGCCTTAGACAAGGATGTGTGATGTCACCGTGGTTGTTTAATATATTTATAGATGGGGTTGTAAGAGAAGTAAATGCGAGGGTCGAGGCAAGAGGTGTGGAGTTAAAAGATAAAGAATCACACACAAAGTGGGAGTTTCACAGTTGCTCTTTGCTGATGACACTGTGCCTTGGGAGATTCTGAAGAGAAGTTTTCAGAGGTTGGTGGATGAATTTGGTAGGGTATGCAAAAGAAGAAAATTAAAAGTGAATACAGGAAAGAGTAAGGAATGAGGAAACAAAAAAATTAGGTGTTGAAAAAATTGGATATCAGATTGGAGGAGAGAGTATGGAGGAGGTGAATGTATTCAATATTTGGGAGTGGACGTGTCACGGGTGGGTCAAAGAAAGATGAGGGGAATCATAGAATTGATGATGGGGAAAAAAGTGAGTGGTGCACTTAGGAGTCTGTGGAGACAAAGAACTTTGTCCTTGGAGGCAAAGAGGGGGAAAGTATGAGAGTATAGTTTTACCAACGCTCTTATATGGGTGTGAAGCATGGTGATGAATGTTGCAGCGAGAGAAGGCTGGAGGCAAATGGAGATGTCATGTCTGAGGGCAATGTGTGGTGTGAATATAATGCAGAGAAAATTTTGTAGTTTGGAAGTTAGGAGGAGGTGCGGGATTACCAAAACTGTTGTCCAGAGGGCTGAGGGAAAGGGTTTTGAGTGGTTCGGACATGTAGAGAGAATGAAGCGAAACAGAATGACTTCAAGAGTGTATCAGTCTGTAGTGGAAGGAAGGCGGGTTTGGGGTCGGCCTAGGAAAAGGGTTTGGGGAGAGGGGGTAAAGGAGGGTTTTTTGTGCGAGGGCTTGGGCTTCCAGCAGGGATGCGTGAGCGTGTTTGATAGGGGTGAATGGAACAAAGGTTTTAATACTTGACTGCTGTTGGAGTGTGAGCAAAGTAACATTTAGAAGGGGTTTTAGGGAAACCGGGAGGCCGGACTTGAGTCCTGGAGATGGGAATACAGGCCTGCACTCTGAAAGGGGGGGTGTTAATGTTGCAGTTTAAAAACTGTGGTGTAAAGCACCCTTCTGGGAAGACAGTGATGGAGTAAAATGAGGTTTAAATTTTTTTCCTTTTCGGGCCCCCCTCCCCTTGGGGGATCGGCCAGTTTTGATAAAAATAAAAAATAAGATAAGACCCCCTCATCAAATGTAAACCACTCAAATTTAGAAATAGAGGTAAGATAAGGAAAAGACACCCCTCATCAAATACATCACTCTCATAGGGGAAAAAGAAGACAATGATGCCCCTCTCTTACAACCCATGCTTAAATTTAAATTATTAAAATTATTATTTTTATTATTATTATTATTTTTATTATTTTTTATATTGCCGTGTATCCTAAGTAATTTCCCACTTTTGTATAATTGTATTTGGGGGTGTACCTGTGAGACAGAGACAGAGCCAACAGCCAGCCAGCCAATTTTCCCTCAAACCCACCCCCCTTTCCCCCACCAAAAAAAGGCTGGACCTAAAAATTTACAAGTAATATTTTTTGGGCCCAATAAAAAGGATTTAAAATAGGTAAAGATTTTAAACCTTCAATTTTTGGGTGAAATTTAAATTGTGTAAACACCTAATTGTGCTCACCAAATTGGGGTTTGCAGTGGTCGAAAACTCAGGCCTGGCTCTGCCTCTTAAACCAAATTGCTACAGGCCCCCTCATTCCCCCTGCTCCCGGGGTGTACCAAACAATGATTTGTATATATCCATCCATGGTTTTATTTTGGGTCTCAGGGGTCAAAAAATTTTAACTTGAAAAAATAAAATGTTAAAAAAAAAAAAAGAAAAAACAAAAAAAAAAAAAACTATTTCCCCCATAAACCCAGCATTCGGCGATTTTTTGCCATAAGGGGCCCCTTTTTCCCCGTGGGTTTCATCCCTCCATATCTGGGGAAGTATTACCCCAAAAAAAAATTTTTTTGGGCCTATAATATTTCACAAAAAAAAGCTCTATCATTTCATAAAAAAAAATAATTTTTTTTTTTTTTTAAAAATTTTTTTCAACCCCTTGAAAAACAATTTTTGGGAGAGGGCCGGTCGACCCTAAAAGGTTTAAAGAATTAACAAAGTTTTACAAACACAAAAAAAAATTTATAAATACATATAGTTTTTTAAATGACTAATAAAATAGAAAATTAAAAAATTTAAAAAAACATTTAAAATCAAATTTACATACCTTTTTTTAAAAACTTTTGCCCATGTTTTGGAAGAAAAGGGGGAAGGGGGAAAGGGAATTTTATTTTTTTAAAGGGGGAAACCCCCCCTCCAAAAAGGCCTCAGGTATCGATTTCCCCAAACCCGGGGGTTAAATTTTTCCCCTTTTTCCCGTTTTTTAATGGAACTGCTAAAAAAGCTTGAAAAGTCACTGGCCCCCAAATTGCAAAAAAAACGTCCGGGGGGGTCTTTTTCGGCATCCCCTTTAGCATTTTCTAAAAAAGGAAAAATGGTTTTTGGGTCACTAAACCCAAGTTGCAGTTAAGGTTTCCCTTTTAAAGTTTGCTCATTCTGTTTATTTCTCAACAAAAGCTTGCCCCCCCTACTCCACATTGCATAAGTCTTTTTAATCTCTAAAGGGAAGGCACCCCCCTTTTTTTCCCTTTTCCCTTCCTCCCCCTGGAAAAAAGGGTTTTCAGCTGTGGTCTTTTGCTTTTCCAGATAAAAGGCCCTTGCGGGCTCTTTATGGTTAGGTCTTTTTTCCCCCCCCTTTTTTGGCCCCCTCCCCCCAAAACCAACCCCCCTTCCCCTTCCCCTAAATCCTCCCCAATTAAAACCTTTTCCAAAACCCAAAATTTTGGAAAAATCCCAAAGGGCCCCCAAAAAGTTACCAAAAAAAGGCTTTTAGGGTGAAAGGTAACCCCCAAAACCCATTCAAATTCCTTTCTTGGAACAAGGCCCCTTTTACCTAAGCAGGGGGAAATTTTAAAAGGGGAACCCCCCGGGGGTTACCTTAAGGCAAAAAGGGGGGTTTTTTTTAAAAAATATTGAAGGTTTTTCCCTTTTTGGGGGAATCCCTTTGGGTCTTCATTTTAAAAGGGGTTTAAATTGAAGCATTTAAAAACAGGGCTTTTCCGGGGTAGGGTTTTTTGAAAAGGGTTTAGAAAAAACATGTTGCCCGGGGTGTTTTAAAGGAGTGATTGGGTCAAAACCCCCTTTTTGGTAAAAATGAAGTCCAAAAAATTGGGTCTAAAGTTTGGGGAGGGGAAAAGAGCAAGAAAGTACCAAAATGAAGTGGACATTTTTCCCTGGAGATTATTTTTTAAACGGAACAAACACTTTAAAAATGGCCCCCAGTAAATGTTTTTTTTTCCCTTGTGCCCTTCCCTTTAAATTTTTAAGCCCTTTCCACATCACACACAATGAAATTTGAAAAAAGTTTTTTTTTGAACACCCCGGGATTTTCAGATTTTTTTAAACCGGGGGGGGGGGGTTAAAGGTTTTTATTTTTGGGAAACCCCCCACTAGCTTAGAAACAGAACAAAAGATTTACCCTATCCTTCATGGGCCTTAAGTCTTGGAGTCCCTTTTTTCCTCAATTTTTGATGTAGGTCCTCTTTGGCATTTTCTGCCAAGAGAGGTCTTTTTTCATCACAATTAAACATTTTTTTGGAGGGCAAATCCTTCACCCTTTCATAGTCCTTGAATTCATGCATGAATTTTTCCGGGTGCCATATGTCAAACTGATAGCCCCCCACCATGTCTTACAAAAACTAAGTAAAGCCACTACGCTTCTTTTAAATTGTTGAACCCCCCTTTGCTTGGGCCCTTTAAAATTTACAAAC
Organism: Cherax quadricarinatus; assembly: GCF_026875155.1. Lineage (NCBI taxonomy): Eukaryota > Metazoa > Arthropoda > Malacostraca > Decapoda > Parastacidae > Cherax > Cherax quadricarinatus. The sequence goes on from NC_069441.1 coordinate 979,610, forward strand.
AGCAGCACTCATTCCAGGCAAATTTTTTTTATGAGATCCGCATGCAGCTGGGGCCCCGCCTTTTCACAAATGAACATCCCAAAAAACATAAACCCACTAAAATTTTATCATTGATCCCCACCACCAACAACTTCTCACATCTTCCCGTTGTTTGTTCTATTTTTTGTTAAACCCTATCTACCCCTTTTTTTCAACATCATTTCCCTTTATTTCCTTTTTTTTTCACCAAATGAAACTTATTTGGGTTTATTTTTTTTTTTGCCATTCATCCCCTTTTAAACCCGCAGCACATGCAAAAGCACTTTCATATTTTTTGGGCAACTTTTTTTTCTTCCCGTTTTTATCCCTGTTTTTTTCAAAATTTTTTTACCAAAGGGGTGGGACTAGGAAATTTTTTTTGGGCCATGGTTAATTATTAGGGAGTCAAACTCAAACAGCAAGCACAAAAAACAAAAGGATTCTTGGGGAAAAAATTTTTGGGTGAACGCACAAAGGGGAATGTTTTACTTGAAACGGGAACAAAGCCCCGAAATGACACGCAGGCAGGGGACAGGGCTGGTACGGTGGCTGAAAATCAAGGTACTGTTGGAAACTCGAGAAAAAAATTTTTGCCAAAAAAATTTACCAAAACTCAAAATGGCCAAAAAACTTTTGGGGGGGCCGAAACACCATTTTTCTGTACAGTGGAAACCCCCCCCCTAACGATCACTCCCAACCCCGAAAAAAAATTATGTAAGTTTATTTTTTGTAAGTGCTTTTTTTTTAGGTGTATTTTTAGGGGTCTGAAATGGACTAAAACAATTCACAATTTTCTTTGGGAAAAAATTTTGGCCTAAACGGCACCCAAAAAGACCCTTTTGGGTTGAAATAATATCGTTTTTGGGGGGGGTCCACTTTTAAAATGCATTTTATTGCTCAAATGTGCTTTTAAAAGTCATGTGTTGGGGGTGGAGGCCCGGGGCTATCATAAACCCACCACACCCGACTTCTTACAATAAATACTACTCCCCCTCTTACCCTACACTTTAAAACTAAAACATACTTTTAGGTAAGTGATGATGTACTTTTGTGCATTTTAATTTTTTTGTTTTTTTTTTTGCTTGTTTTTTTGCTAATTTAATATATTTAGTTTTAAACTTGTTTTCTGGCATTTATATTGGAAAAAATTTATGTTCTAAATTTCCGGCGATGCCCGCTTTCCAGCGGGAGCCTGAACCAACCTCAGTAAAAATGGGGGCCCCACTTTTACTGGGATTATTAGGGAAAATTGTGTGTTAAGTCAGACTAACCCGTACGAAGTCCCCCTTATTATCAAGCCCCTAAAAAAAAAAGGGAGGGGATTTTTAAAAAACCTTTTCCACCCTTAATACAAAAAAAAAATGTCACAAGTGCTATCACCAAACAAATTTCAAAAACTCTTTAAAAAAATCCATTGAATCCTCCACCTTCCCTACAGTTTTTCAAAAAAAGCAGGGTTAAAACCCCCAACCCCAAAAGGGGGAACCAAAAAAGAGTTTAATAATATTGGCCAATATCCAACTTACACCTTTTCTCAAAAAACATTTGGAAAAAATTTAAATTTTAAAAGAATCTACTCCAAACCCCCTTTTTCCCAAAAAATACTCAAACCCCCGCCCAAAATTTGGAATTCCCGGCCTAATAAAAATACAATTTATGCTTTTTTATACACATGCTAGAACATATATAAAAAGCAGAAGAAAAAAGGGAATCCCCCCTAGGGATCCTTTTATTGACTTTTTCTAAAGCTTTTGATACAGTTGACCAGGGTTCTCCACGTAAAATTGCACACAAAGGTAAAAGAGGGGCAAACCCTCAACTACCTCAAGTCATACCCCAGCAAAAAGAACCAAAATGGGGTACACCCAAAAGGGGAAAAATCTTTTTGCAAAAAACCCAATTTAAAAATTTTTGGGGTCCCACGGGGAAATGTCCTTGGGCCCTTTCTCTTTCTCCTATACCCAAATTTAAAAAAAGACCTACCAAAAGCTTCGCCCTTACTCCCAAAACCCCCCTATTTGCAGATGACACTACATACGTCTTCTCCCCCCCGAGCCCATTTACGCTAGCCAAACTGTAAATAACCCAAAATTTCAGAAAAATTTCTACCTGGATGAGGACTAACAAACTTAAAACTAAAAATTGAAAAAAACCTAATTCATTGAGTTTTGGGAACAGAGGGTACAGATGCCCTCTTAACATAATGATAAAAGGATCACCTAACACAAAGCTAACAGAGGGGGAAAAAACTTAGGAAACCACCCTTTATAATGACTCAAATTTCAACACATATACAACAAATTTCTAAGAAAATTTTTCCCAAAACGGGAGGCATACTATCGAAAATACGGTACTATGCTCCCCAGTCCCGCCCCCTTTGGGCCCCATATCACTCTCCTTTTTTACCCCCATCTCACCTATGGGAAATTTTTTTCATGGGGCTCAAAAAACCAAATTAACCATCTCAGACCCCCTAATTATCCAACAAAAAGGGTGCAGTTAGAATGTAAAAAATTTTCACTACAGGGAGCACACTTCACCAATATTCAATACACTAAACCACCCACCATACCAAAAAACATCCATACTTTTTACTGCACCCATTTTCAACAAGAACACTTAACTCTGATATTAACCCTCCCCTCAAAAAATCTCCCTTTTTAGCCTCAAAAGAACACATTTTTCCCTAACACAAGGCACAGATCACTCTTTGATTTTTCCCCGTGTCCATCTCCACCCAAAAACTCAATGCACCTA
>NC_069441.1:982884-985384 GCF_026875155.1 Cherax quadricarinatus
TACTCCCTTCTTCTTTTAATGCCACTAGGACCAGCTTCAGAGTCACTGGACTTCTTTCGCACAACATATCTGTCCATAGTGGCCTGTACCTCTCGTTCCTTTATGATTTGTCTAAAGTGGTTCACAACAGTGTCATTGTAACAGTCACCACACGGCTTGCAATAGCTGTGTGAGGGTGATTTTCATCAAAAAAGGTTTGCACTTCAAGCCATTTTGTCACACATTTCCTTAATCTTTGAAGTAGGCAATTCCTTCAATTTCTCTCTCCCCTCCTTTGAACCAGTTTCCCCAGGTCTGGCCTCTTGCTCTTGAAGTTGATCTATCAGCTCATCAGTGGTTAGTTCTTCATTGTCCTCCTCCACCAACTCTTCCACATCCTCCCCACTAACCTCCAACCCAAGGAACTTCCCCAATTCCACAATTGATTCCTCAACTGGTATACTACTCCTCTCAGGGTTAGCCTCAAACCCTTCAAAATCCCTTTTGTCTACACATTCTGGCCACAGTTTCTTCCAAGCAGAGTTCAAGGTTCTCTTAGTCACTCCCTCCCAAGCCTTACCTATAAGGTTTACACAATTGAGGATATTAAAAGTGATCCTTCCAAAACTCTTTTAGAGTCAATCGAGTGTCTGTGGTCACTTCAAAGCACTTTTGAAACAGAGCTTTTGTGTACAGTTTCTTGAAGTTGGAAATGACCTGCTGGTCCATGGCTGCAGGAGAGGAGTGGTATTAGGAGGCAAAAACTTCACCTTAATGAAGCTCATGTCCCCATAAAGTCGCTCTGCCACGTCTGTAGGATGACCAGGGGCATTGTCTAACACCAGGAGGCACTTAAGGTCTAATTTCTTTTCAGTTAGGTAATCTTTCACATTGGGGCAAATGCATGGTGTAACCAGTTTATAGAAAAATTCCCTAGTGACCCATGCCTTACTGTTTGCCCTCCACAGCACACACAAATTATCCTTGAGGACATTCTTTTGCCTGAACGCTCTGGGAGTTTCAGAGTGATACACTAATAAAGGCTTAACTTTGCAATCACCACTAGCATTGGCACACATCAACAAAGTAAGCCTGTCTTTCATAGGCTTATGTCCTGGGAGTGCCTTTCCTCCTGAGTAATGTAGGTCCTGCTTGGCATTTTCTTCCAGAACAGGCCTGTTTCATCACAATTAAACACTTGTTCAGGTTCCAGTCCTTCAGTTTCTATGTACTCCTTGAATTCATGCACATATTTTTCAGCCGCTTTGTGGTCCGAACTGGCAGCCTCACCATGCCGTATCACACTATGGATGCCACTACGCTTCTTAAATCTCTCAAACCAACCTTTGCTGGCCTTAAATTCACTCACATCATCACTAGTTGCAGGCATTTTTTTAATTAAATCGTCATGCAACTTCCTAGCCTTTTCACATATGAATCGCTTGAGAGACGCTATCTCCTGCTAGCTGTTTTCATTTATCCCACCAAAAATCTCTCACATCTTCCAAGCACTTGTGATCTTTGTTTCGAAAACACATTAAAAACCTTTGCAAGACACTCCTTGATTGCCGTTTTACTTGCCCACAATAGAAGCGATGGTTTGATTATTGGTTTCTTGTACAACCTGACCAGGTCCTATGATACTACTCCACTTTCATACTTATCAATGATCTCTTTTCTTCATTTCAATGGTATTCCTTTCCCCTTGAGGTGTAGGGTTGGAACTAGAAGCTTTCTTGGGGCCCAATGGTCCTTATTTTCCTCCACAAACAGATCCGAAAACACTACTGTAATAATATGAAAAATTCGAGTGTAGTGCTTAATGTTTACCGCGGAGGCTGCCTGTAAACAATGGGACCGGGCGGGGCCACATGTGAGGCTGGCTGAGGGCGCAGATTGGACCGCGTCTCGGAACGAATTCGCTGAGGCGGGTTTTTTGTCCACGATGCGGGGCAAAATTTTAGCGAACAAGCGTGTCGCTATTGCGATTGTTCGCTATGCAAGGCGTTCGCTGTTATATATATATAAATATATATATATATATATATATATATATATATTAATAAATATATATATATTATATATATTATATATATATTTCTATATATATATATATATATATATATATATATACATAATATTATATAATATATATAATATATAAATATATATATATATATATATATATATATATATATATATATAATATAATATATATATATATATATATATATATATATATATATGTGCGTGGATGTTGTGCAGCATGATAAGAAAGAGATGCCTGGTTATGTTGCAATGAGAAAAGCTGGATGTCCTGGCTTTAAAGGTGAAAAACAAAGCTGAAGGGGGTGGGAGAGTTACAGTGAGAGGAATAAATGGATTAGGACAGGGGTTTCAAATAGAGTATTAGCTAAAGAAGGAGTAGCAATAATTTGAAAGGATAAGCTATGGCAGGAAAAGAGGGTACTATAAATGTATTAATTCAAGGATTATGTGGAGACAAAATAAAGATTGGATG
>NC_069441.1:990384-1000345 GCF_026875155.1 Cherax quadricarinatus
TTGAAACTGAGCTCAAAGTAGCAGAAATGCTTCATCCTGTTCAAGAGTAAACAAATGATGTCACTTCAATACCTGTCCGATTGACACTGCCCCTCAACCCTCACATACTGGAAAGCTCTTCAACACGCTAGCAAAAGTGGGAGCAGACATCATGAGGTAGCAGTGGCAGACAACATAAAGCAGCAGTGGCAGACAACATGAAACAGCAGTGGCAGACAACATGAAACAGCAGTGGCAGACATCATGAAACAGCAGTGGCAGGCATCATGAGAAAAATAGAGAATGATTTCCATGGAATTAGAGCAGGAAAACATAGATAAACAAACTAGATGGAGGGTAAGGACTTGGCCAGGCAGTATCAGTGTACCACTTCTATGATATGTACAATATTAAAGTAAGAGGAGTCAGTGACAAAGTGTAGCATTAAGAGTGCGCAATTTTAAGTCACTCCGACTTTTTGGGTTATCCTAGGTTCTCTACACATGTAGTCAGGAGCAGGAATGTCTGCTGTGGTGGCCCTAAAAACCCCCCAACAACAACAATGGCCCTTCACCACCAATAGCCACTTATGTAATGACAGGTACTTTATTCATTCTTGTGATATAGCATGCTTCTATGTTATTAATAATGTTTATGTCATATTAGATGAATTGTGATAGATAAATAAGCCATAAAGTTTACATTAGGGAAATTATTCAAGTATTTTGCAGTATATATAGCCGGGCTTGAGTCCTGGAAATGGACTCTAAAGGAGGGGTTGGGGATATTAGCATTTTTGGAGGGATATGTTGTTATCTTTATACGTATAGCTTCTAAACTGTTGTGTTCTGAGCACCTCTGCAAAAACAGTGATTATGTGTGAGTGAGGTGAAAGTGTTGAATGATGATGAAATATTTTTTTTTTGGGGATTTTTTCTTTCTTTTTGGGGCACCCTGCCTCGTTGGGAGATGGCCGACTTATTGAAAAAAAAAAAAAAATTGCAGTACCTGGAATTCCACTGGAAAAGTATTAATTCCATTTCAATCAATTTAAATGAGGAAAATTGTCTCTGCAAAAGGATTAAACTCCAGATGGAGCTTCCACCCGTACTTTACAGGGACCCCCGCAACCGTTGGCATAACGTTAAAACCGCATACCGATACATTTTATCGCTAAGATTCTGCCTCGCATAACCCCTTAAAAAACCCGCTCAACGCTGTTCGTTTCCCAGACGCGTCTAATGTGCGGCCTGAGCCAGCCTCACATTTCCGCCGGGAGCATTGTTTAAACCCGCCAGCCTCCGCGGTAACATCCAAGCATACAATCAGAACATTTCGATTATTACAGTGTTTTTTGGTGATTTTTTCTGAAAAATAAGTGACCATGGGCCCCAAGAAAGCTTCTAGTGCCAACCCTACAGCAATAAGGGTGAGAATTACTATAGAGATGAAGAAAGAGATCATTGCTAAGTATGAAAGTGGAGTGCATGTCACCGAGCTGGCCCGGTTGTATAATAAACCCCAATCAACCATCGCTACTATTGTGGGCAACAAAACGCAATCAAGGAAGCTGTTCTTGCCAAAGGTTCAACTGTGTTTTTTGAAACGATCGCAAGTGATGGGAAAATGTTGAGAGACTTTTTATTGGTATGGATAAATGAAAAAAAGATAGCAGGAGATAGCACTCTCAAGTGATCATAAATAAAAGGCTAGGAAGTTGCATGAGGATTTAATTAAAAAAATGCCTGCATAGTGATGATGTGGGGTGAATTTAAGGCCAGCAAAAAGGTTGGTTTGAGAGATTTAAGAAGCATAGTGGGCATACTAGTGTGATAAGGCATGGTGAGGGCTGCCAGTTCAGACCACAAAGCAGCTGAAAAATATGTGCAGGGAAATTCAAGGAGTACATAGAAACTGAAGGACTGAAACCTGAACAAGTGTTTAATTGTGATGAAAACGGCCCCGTTTTGGAAGAAAATGCCAAGCAGGACCTACATTACTCAGGAGGAAAAGGCACTCCCAGGACATAAGCCTATGAAAGACAGGCTTACTCTGTTGATGTGTTTTTCCCAAAGCTAGTGGTGATTGCAAAGTGAAGCCTTTATTAGTTTATCACTCAGAAACTCCCAGAGCGTTTCAGGGAAAAGAATATCCTCAAGGCTAATTTGTGTGTGCTGTGGAGGGCAAACAGTAAGGCATGGGTCACTAGGGACTTTTTCTATGACTGGTTACACCATGCATTTGCCCCCAATGTGAAAGATTACCTAACTGAAAAGAAATTAGACCTTAAGTGCCTCCTGGGTTAGACAATGCCCCTGGTCAATCCTACAGACGTGGCAGAGCGACTTTAATGGGGACATGAGCTTCTTTAAAGGGTGAATTTTTTTGCCTCCTAATACCACTCCTCTCCTGCAGCCCAAATGACCACAGGTTATTGCAAACTTCAAAAAACTGTACACAAAAGCTCTGTTTGAAAGGTGCTTTGTAGTGCCCTCAGAAACTCACTGACTAAGATTTTTTGGAGAGAGCACTTTAATATCCTCAATTGTGTAAACCTTATAGGTAAGGTTTGGGGAGGGAGTGACTAAGAGACCTTGAACTCTGCTTGGAAGAAACTGTGGCCAGAATGTGTAGACCAAAGGCATTTTGAAGGGTTTAAAGGCTAACCCGAAGGAGTATGCCATTGAGGAATCCATTGTGGCATTGGGAAAGTCCTTGGGGTTGGAGGTTAGGGGGGATGATGTGGAAGAGTTGGTGAGGAGGACAATAAAAGAACTAACCACTGATGAGCTGCTAGATCAACCTTCAACAGCAAGGGGCCCAGACCTGAGGAAACTGGTTGGGAGGAGGGGAGAGAGAAATTGAAGAATTTGCCTATTTCCCAAAGATTAAGGAAAGGGTGTGGAATGTGGCTTAAAGTGCAAACCTTTTTTGATGACAATCACCCTAACACAGCTATTGCAAGCCGTGCTGGTGACTATTACACTGACACGTTGTGAAAAAACTTTAGAGAAGTCATAAAGGAACGAGAGGTACAGGCCACTATGGACAGATATGTTGTGCGACAGAAGTCTAGTGACTCTGAAGCTGCTCCTAGTGGCATAAAAGAAGAAGGGAAGTAACCCCAGGACTTGACACCTCAAGTCTTAATGGAAGGGGATTCCCCTTCTAAACACTAACACTCTCTCCTCCTCCCCATCCCATCAATCATCACCAGATCTTCAATAAAGGTAAGTGTCAGGTAACTGTGCATGCCTTTTTCAGTTTGTGTGTTTTTAAAATAATATTTCATGTGGAAAAATTTTTTTTTTTCATACTTTGGGGTATCTTGCACGGTTTTAATTGATTTCCATTATTTCTTATGGGGAAAATTCATTCGCATAACATAATTTCGCATAACAATGAGCTCTCAGGAACGGATTAATATCGTTATGGGGGGATCCACTGTATATCATTTGCATCCTCCTAAAGGGCACTGAATCTTTTTAAGTAAGTTTTCTTAGCAAATTCATTACATGGGCTGGTAGGCTTACTCATGTTCTTATAAATGTGTTGCTAACTGGTAAAGAACTTTAGGAGAGCTCTTAAGGGTAGGTTAGAATATAAATCTTGAAGGATTTGTAGAATAAGATGAATTCTGTAATTAAAACAATTTATATACAGTAAGGCCCCGCTTTACGGCATTCCGCAAAATAGGGGGCGATGTCAAATTATGACCAAAATTTGCTATACGGCAAGTGGCCCTTTCAAATACGCCCCCCCCCCCCCCGGTTTGTTTACATTTTCCGTGACCACATCTATTATGTCAGAAACTTTCCAAAATTTCAAGTGTTTTAAAGTTACTGCATATTTATATGTACTCAGATAATTATATTTATGTGTACCTGTACCTAAATATACTTACACACTGTGCTGGTGTGCAGGTACACATTAAACGCTAAGTCTCTCTCTACTCATGACGCCAATACTAAGTAATAATCACTCTTGGGCACAGTAAATGTCTTTTTTTTACATCAATAATAGGCATTTTCATTAATCCATCTATGATATTTCCTCAAAATTTATATATGAAACCCTTTAAACATAGAAATATAAACAGATACATACACTCACAGAATAAAAACTGATGTAATATGAGATTTGTTTACAAAGCAGCTGTGAAAGGTAGCGTTGGAAAAATTTACGTTTTCTCTAGTCAAACACTGGGGGTAACTGTAGAAAAATATTCTTTTCGTATCCCCTTTACTCTATGTATAGAAATTTCCCACGACCCGTGTGGGTTTAGTGCCTTATAATAATAATAATTATTAATATTAATAATATTACTATTATTAATAATAATATTATTATTTTTAAATAATAATAATAATAATAATAATAATAATAATAATAAAAAATAATAATAATAATAATAATAATAATAATAATAATAATAATAAAATAATAATAATAATAATAATAAATAAAAATAATAATAATAATAATAATAATAATAAAAAATAATAATAATAAAAATAATAATAATAATAAAAATTTAAATAATAATAATAATAAATAAAAATAATAATAATAATAATAATAATAATAATAATAATAATAATAATAATAATAATAATAATAATAATAATAATAATAATAATAAAAAATAATAATAATAATACAGTGGACCCCCGGTTAACGATATTTTTTCATTCCAGAAGTACGTTCAGATGCCAGTACTGACCGAATTTGTTCCCATAAGGAATATTGTTTAGAAGGTTAGTCCATTTCAGACCCCCAAACATGCACATACAAATGCACTTATATAAATACACTTACATAATTGGTCGCATTGGGAGGTGATCGTTAAGTGGGGGTCCACTGTATTATTATTATTATTATTATTATTATTATTATTATTATTATCTTCATTCACTCTAAAAATGGTGTGTTGCTGTTTGTTTATTCTGAACTAACTTGTACAACTTGTACACAATGTAAGAGTATTTGTATTGTGAGGTAATTATTATTAAAATAAAAAAATATTGAGGTAAATGTTTTACAAACTCTTACAAATGGACGTAAATGAACTAAAAGTAGACACACATTTATACGCATTTATTTCACCTGACCAAGTGATCGTCCACTACCTGTTCAGTTTGTGTTCTTACATTGTCTCAACTATGTATCTCGTTCCCCTCTCTGTTTCCCTCTTTCGTTAACTAGTTGGCTCTCATTGACGATGGCGTCTAAAGTTACCCTGTAATAAAAAGAGAATCGTAAGCCTCTTGCTTTAAGTGCCAAGTTAGAGGATGATGGTGTGCCATTCTGATTTTATTCAATAAACACCCTGCCACTCACCTCTCACACTTTAATATTAATAATTTTTAAGGTAAGTAATAAGTGTACTCTGTGTGTATCTTACCTTTTATTTTTGTTTTAATCCCTATTTCTACTGCTAACTGTATAAGTTAGTGTAAACTTGTTGTCTGGCATTTATTGAAATATTTTGTGTGCTCTGATAAATAATACTTGTAGAGCTGTGGTAGCCGGTGGAGGGACAACATTACGTTTTCTTTGTTCACCCTCAAAAAAAACGTGTATGAATCTGCATTTGGCCAGCCACTCCCTCACTCCGCTTTTGTTTTACAATTTTCGGCATGAATTATTCATTACTTCCCCTTCGTTTATGATGGCATCTAAAGGTAGTTGTTAGAAATGATTAAATTCAGTGAACAAGGCATGTCGATGTTAATATGGCTCTGGCCACAGTGTAGGTAGCTGGTAGGTGTAGCCCAGGCGGGCTACCTACCGCTGCACCTACCGGCTACCTACACTGACTATACAAATAAATAATACTCACCTCTCTCCTATATTAAGACTACACAATTTTAAGGTAAATAATGAGTGTACTGTATGTGCATTTAACCTCTCGGGATTTTTAAATATCGAAATATTAAGTATGAGAACGGGACCAGTGCTACCTACACCTAGGCTACCTGCAAACCCGACTTCCTACAAATAATACTACTCACCTCTCTCCCTACATTAAGATTACAATACTTTAAGTAATGAATTTACTGTGACTATTTTACTTTGTGTGTTTTAATGCCTAGTTCTATTACTAATTTAATATAATTTAATGTAAACTTGTTGTCTGGCATTTATATGCATTATAAATGGAAAAAATGGAGTTCTGCCTTCCGGCGATGTCTGCTTTCCCCGGGGACAGCCTGGAACCTAACCCGCCATATAATGGGGCCCTACTGAAACTGAAATATTGTGGGGAAAATGCTACATAGTTAAATTGATTTACAAGGTTTGGGGGGTGGTTTCAGCCTGTCATGGACCTTTATCAAGTCAGCTGAGGAAGAACATGGGGGTAAAACCAGAAGGCAGGTCACAGGCAGAGTAATGAGTAAAAAGAAAAATCAGATAAAAATAAAGCTAGAAGATAGGTCAGAAGATGAGGTGAAAGCCAAGGTAAGGTCAAGTACAGTGATCCCTCAAGTTAAAAATGGTCCCCAAGTTTACAATGGTCTCGAGTTACGATAATTCCGAGTTACAATTTACCCATAATAAGGGAATTTAGTTTTGAGTTTTCTATGAAAAATCTGAGATAAGATGCACAATTGCCATAGAAACCCATTTTTGTGTTACCAAGTCATAATGGCCCCTAAAGTGAACAGTAAACAGGCAGGGATTTCTCTGAAAATCAAGTAAAAAAATTGTGAGATGGAGGGGGGGGTGGATGAAGTTAGAAATAGTGCATTGGTGTGAGTATGGCTTTCCACAACCTTTTTATCAGGCAAAAAGAAATTATAAAGAATAAAAGGTGATAGCAAATCTAAGTTGGTGAAAAAAGGCCGAGCAATTGTTGTTATTGTGGACAAGAGAAGCAGGTGAAAGGGAGATACAGTGCCTGAAAGTTATGTTTGTGAGTGTGCAAGTCCAAGTACAGTAAAAATCATACATCGAGTTCTTGCAATTAAATATCATAAAACCATGTATTTTGGGATTTGAGTTACAATAGTCCCAAAATCATAACTCAACGGACCACTGTACTGAATTTTCTTAGCCTATTTTAAAGCAAGAAAATTGTCAGCTTCAATGAATATGCTTGGGAAACCCCAATTGTTTCCACTACTTTACAACTTATCTGCTAAACCAGCCTTCCCTATATTCTCTCTAAAATTTCAATTTACCTAAAGTGAATTCATTTATTCAGAGCTTTTCTCGGTTTTGTAAACCCTATTAATATTTTCATTGTTTAAAACTCTAAATATAAATACTTTTATGCCTATCTCCTTCAATCTACATCCTTCAAATGTACAATTCAAGGGTTTCAATCACGTATGCATGATTTCCCTTTTCAAATTTTTTTTTTTTTTTTAACAAGTTGGCCATCTCCCACTGAGCAGGGTGACCCAAAAAGAAAAAATCCCCAAGAAGAAAATACTTTCATCATCATTCAACACTCGCCTCACTCATACATAATCACTGTTTTTGCAGAGGTGCCCCGAACACAACAGTTTTTGAAGCATACACGTATAAAGATACACAACATATCCCTCCAAACGCCAATATCCCAAACCCCTCCTTTAAAGTGCAGGCACTGTACTTCCCATTTCCCCGTACTCCAACCCGGCTATATAAAAATAACCAGTTTCCCTGAATTCCTTCGCTAAATTCACCCTGCTCACACTCCAACAGCTCGTCAGGGCCCCTATACCATTCGTCTCCATTCACTCCTAACACGCTCCACGCATGCTTGCTGGAACTCCAAGCCCCCTTTCCCACAAAACCTCCTTTCCCCCCTCCCTCTAACCTTTTCAAGGACAACCCCTACCCTGCCTTCCCTTTCTTCCCCTACAGATTTATATGCTCTCCATGTCATTCTACTTGATCCAATTCTCTCTAAATGACCAAACCACCTCAACAATCCCTCTTCACCCTCTGACTAATGCTTTTATTAACTCAACACCTTCTCCTAATTCCCACACCCCCGAATTCTCTGCATAATATTACACCACACACTGCCCTTAGACAGGACATCTCCACCGCCTCCACCACCTCCTCGTTACAGCATTTTTCAACCCCCAGCTTTACACCCACATAAGAGTGATGGTACCACTATACTTCCATATATTCCCTTCTTTGCCTCCATAGATAATGTTTTTTTGTCTCCACATATACATCAATGCACCACCCACCTTCCTTCTTTCATCAACTCTGTGGTTTAAACCCCATCCTTCATACATCTATCTGCTGAACACGTCAATTCCCAAATATCTGAAAACATCACTTCTTCCATACTCCTCCTCCCCAATTTGATATCCAATTTTCTTTATCTAAATCATTTGATACCCTCATCACCTTACTCTTTTCTATGTTCACTTTCAACTTTCCCACCTTTACCACACTCCAAAACTCGTCCACTAACCTTTGCAACTTTTCTTAGAATCTCCCATAAGCACAGCATCATCAGCAAAAAGTAACTGTGTCAATTCCCATTTTGTATTTGATTCCCCAAATTTTAATCCTATCCCTCTCCCAAACACCCTAGCATTTACTTTCTTTACAAACCCCATCTATAAGTATAATTAAACAACCATGGTGACATTACACATCCTTGTCTAAGACCCACTTCACCGGGGAAATAGTTCTCCCTCTCTTCTACACACCCTAACCTGACCTCACTATCCTTATAAAAACTCTTACAGCATTTAGTAACTTATTACCTATTCCAATATACTTGAAACATCTGCCACATTGCTCCCCTATCCACTATCATATGCCTTTTTCTAAATCCATAAATGCAATAAAAACTTCCCTACCTTTATCTAAATACTGTTCACATATATGCTTCAATGTAAACACTTGATCTACACATCCCCTACCCACTCTAAAACCTTCTTGCTCATCCACAATCCTACATTCTTTCAATAATTCTTTCAATACCATACACTTTTTCCCGGGATACTCAGTAAACTTTTTCCTCTATAATTTTTACAATCTCTCTTGTCCCCCTTCCCTTTATATAAAGGAATTAACATGCTCTCTGCCAATCCCTAAAGGGAATCTTCCCCTCTTTCAACATTTATTAAACAAAAATACCAAACCCCTAACACTATATCCCCCCCTGCTTTTAAATTTGTCATGATCCTATCAGCTCCAGCTGCTTTAAAACCCCCCCCTTTTTTTCTATGTAATGTCTCACGCACCTCCCCCACACTCACATCCTGCTCTTCCTTCACTCCTAAAAGATGGTATACCTCCCTGGCCAGTGTATGAAATAACCACCTCCCTTTCTTCGTCAACATTTAAAAGTTCCTCAAAGTATTCTCGCCATCTACCCAATACCTCCATCTCCCCATCTACTAACTCCCCTACTCTGTTTTCAACTGACAAATCCATTCCTTCCCTAGGCTTTCTTTAAATTTTTATCTCACTCCAAAAATTTTTTCTTATTTTCATTAAAATTTTTTTACAGTGCCTCTCCACTATCATCTGCTCTCCTTTTACACACACTCAACCACTCTCTTCACCTTTCTTTTTCTATGCATATACTCTTTTCTTCTTTTAACACACTGCTTTGTGAAAACCTTTTCATAAGCTACCTTTATCTCTTTTATCACACCTTTACTTCATCATTCCACCAATCACTCCTCTTTCCCTCCTGCACCCACCTTCCTATAGCCACAAACTTCTGCCCCACATTCTAATATTGCATTTTTAAAACTATTCCAACCCCTTCAAAACCCCCCCACTACTCATACTTGCACTAGCCCACCTTTCTGCCAATAGTTGCTATAAACTCACCCAACTTCTTCCTCCCTTAGTTTATACACTTTCACCTCTCTCTTCTTGCCATTTTCCTTTTTTCCCAACAACAAATAAGAGAGAGGTGAAAGTGTATAAACTAAGGGAGGAAGAAGTTTAGGTGAGATGTATGATTCCTTACATAGTGGTTTGTGTTATACAATGAATTAATTTTTTAAGA
>NC_069441.1:1000845-1041253 GCF_026875155.1 Cherax quadricarinatus
GGGAAAAGAGACGGGAGAGACAGAGAAGGACGAGAGAGACAGAGAGAGACGGGAAGAGACAGGGAGACGAGAGAGACAGAAAAGGGGGGAGAGACAGAGAGAGAGGGAGGAGAAGAGGAGGGGGAGAGAGGGGGAGAGAGAGAGAGAGAGGAGGAGGGAGAGAGAGAGAGGAGAGAGACAAGAGAGAGAGAGAGACAGAGACAAGAGACAGAGACAGAAGAGACAGAGAGAGACAGAGGACAGAGAACAGAGAGACAGAGAGGAGGACGGAGAGAGAAAAAAAAAGAGAGAGGAGAGAGACAGAGAGGGGGAAGAGGGAGAGAGAGAGAGGGGGGAGAGAGGGAGAGAGGAGAGAAGAGGGAGAGAGAGGGATGAGGGAGAGGAGAGAGAGACAGAGAGAAAAAACAAGAGAGAGAGACAGGAGAGAGACAGAAAAGGGGAGAGACAAAAGGAGAGAGAGAAGGAGAGAGACAGAGAGAGAGAGACAGAGGAGAGAGACAGGGGGGAGAGAGAGGGGAGAGACAGAGGAGAGAGGGGAAAAGAGAGGACGAGAGAGGAGGACAGAGGGAGACAGAGAGAGACGAGAGAGACAGAGAGGACAGAGAAGAGACAGAGAGAGAGACAGAAAAGAGGGGAAAAAGAGAGGAGGGAGAGAGGAGAGAGAGAGAGAGAGAGAAGGAGATGGGGGAAGAGAGAGGAGAGAGAGAAGAGAGGGAGGAGAGAGAGGGAGAGAGAGAGAGAGGAGAAAAATGAGGGGAGAGAAGAGAGAGAGAGAGAGAGGAGAGAGATGAGAGAGAGAGAAGGAGACAGAGACAGGAGACGGAGACAGAGAGAGACAGAGAGAGAGAGAGAGAGGGACGGGAGAGGGGGAAGAGAGGAGAGACAGAGAGAGGAGAGAGACAGAGAGAGAGGACAGGAGAGGAGACAAGAGAGAGACAGGGGGAAGAGACAGAGAGAGAGAGAGAAAGACAGAGGGAAAAGGGGACAGCAGGAGAGTGTTGGAAGATGTGCAGACCAGCTAGCAGCCCCTCTAATCACATCTTTCAGCAGGGCCTAGTCAGTGTAAATGGCCCTCTTGGGGGAAAGGGGAAAATTTTAGTCCTTTTCAAAAAAAAAGACGAGCAGAATCAGAAATCAGCCCAGGTCACTCCTGTAAATAAATGGTAAGACCCTTGAGAAAATAATCTAAAGGAAAAAGGCAGATTTTTTGGACTACCACCACTATTTTGGATCGTCTTTGGGCTTCAGGAAAGGTTACTTGCTGCTGATTGTTATTAAACCTCCCCTAAGTGGCACCAGCACTGGTGAACCAAAGCAGTGGTGGTAGCTTTGGACTTTGTGGCACTTTCAACCGGGTGTGGCACCAGGGCCTCTTAGCAAATTTCAACCCGGGGAATTGAAAGGCTCTACGCATGCTCCTCAGGATTCCCTTATGGTAGATCTTTAGTTCTCAATGGAACGGAATCAGCAAGACATCCTATTGGGGAAAGTTTTTCCACGGGAAGGTGCTGGGTCCTTGTTATGGAATATTACTTAAAGACCTTCTTCATCTCATCCGAATCACATGATTTGAGAAAAAAGTATACTGACATTAAATTATCCAAGAGAGAAAATGCCAGTGCTCAAGCACTAATACATGGGGAGTATATCAGTTTGGGGGAAATAGAGGGCAAGTAACATTTGCCCCTGGAGAATGAAAATGATGATCGTTCTAGGCACCATGATGGTAATGCTGGTGCAGTAGTAAGGATGATGGAGGATGTTGGCCCCGGGGAGAAGGGTTGAACCCTTTGGGGGGTGAAATTTTTGATCCAACTAACCAGAAGAACCATTTTGTAAATCTTGCAAACAAGGCAGCCAGGAAGCTTACATCATTCGCCGTTCTTGCATCTGCTTGACAGTAGGGGTTGCAAGACCCTGTACGAGGAAAGTACGTCACACCTTGAGTAGCTCCATTTTTGGTTTGCCTGCCCCCCCCTTCTCTGTGACTGCTTACAGAGTAGAAACAGAGCGTGCTCATCTCTCGCCTGGCCCCTCTTGGATAGTCGTCATTTCAGCGGGCCTTCACATAGGGGTGTGGGTGGCCTTACTGTTATGTACAAGGCCAATATTTCAAATACCACATTGGATCCACTCCTGGAAGCAGAAAAAGCTTTTTATGCCACAAGCGGGAAAAAAAAGCAGAAACTTCACTGGCTGCACCCTTCTCCAGAAATCACCCCATCTGGTCTTACATACCAG
The DNA here is from genome assembly GCF_026875155.1 of Cherax quadricarinatus. Classification (NCBI taxonomy): domain Eukaryota; kingdom Metazoa; phylum Arthropoda; class Malacostraca; order Decapoda; family Parastacidae; genus Cherax; species Cherax quadricarinatus. The sequence goes on from NC_069441.1 coordinate 1,003,087, forward strand.
GTGACTCAAGAGGAAACATTGTACGATAAATGATGTCAACGGGGAAAAGTCATTGATCAAATGAAAATGGGCCCACAGATGGTCCAATTCATCTTTTCCCTATTTTTGTTGTCCAAAACAAAAAAAATGCTTTCAAATGAGTGAGTACGTACAGCTCTTGCTTGAAAATAAAAGTTAGGAATCCTTAACCTGTAAATGTTGTCAATAAAGCTAGGGCCCTTAACCTTGTCAAACCCCTGTGTAAAAAAAAAAAAAAGGAGGAAGGGAGAGAGGAGGGAGAGGGAAAGGGGAGAGAGAGAAAAGGGGAGAAGAGAGAGAGAAGGAGAGAGAGAGAGGAGAAGTGAGAGAGACAGAGAGAGCAGAGGGGAGAGAGGACAGCAAAGCAGAGAGAGAAGACAGAAAACAGACAGAGACAGAGACGAGACAGACAGGACGACAGAAGAGCAACAAGGAGACAGACAGAGAGAGACAGCAGAGGAGACAGAAGAGAGAGACAGAGGAGTGACAGAGAGGACAGAGACAGAGAGACAGACAGAGAGAGAGAGACGAGAGAGAGAGAGAGAGAGAGAGAAGAAGAGAAAGAGAGACAAAAGGGAGAGACAGAGGAGAGAGACAGAGGAGAGGGGAAGGAGAGACAGGCAGACAGAGAGAGACAGAGACGACAGAGAGGACGACAGACAGAGAGAGAAGACAGAGACAGCGAGAAGACAGAGAAAGGGGAGGGGAGACAGCAGAAGAGAGACAGACAGACAGAAGACAAAGAGAAGAGAGACAGACAGAGAGACAGAGAGAAGACAGGGGAAGGAGAGAGCAGCAGACAGGAGGGGAGACAGAGAGAGAGACAGGGGAGACAGACGACAGAGAGGAGGAGAGGGGGGAGAGACGAGGATAGACAGACAGAAGAGAGAGAGAGACGACAGACGAGAGAGAAATACAGAGAGAGAGCAGACGAAAAAGAAAGAGAGGAGAAGAGAGAGAGGGGAGGAGAGAGGGAAAAGGAAAGAGAGGGGAGACAGAGAGAGAGAGAGAGAGAAAAGGAGAGAGAGGAGAGAGGGAGAGAGAGGGAGGGAGAAGGCGAGGAGAGAGAGACAGGGACAGAGAGAGGAGAAGAGAGAGAGAGAGAGAGAAGGGGAAACGCAGGGACCATCTTTTGAACTGGTAGAGGCAGGGCAGAGGACGGGGAAAGGGACATGGAGGAGGAAGAATCTACAGGTTCCCCCCATAAACATTTCCCAGCCCCCCGAAACCTGAGGAAAATTGCAAAAACACAGGGGTGCAAAAAATCATTCCCCCCTCCCAGGCACCTGGCTGTGCTCCGCTGTCCCCGGAAGGGGCACACCCCCCAAAAAACTCCCTCGAGATACCGGGTGCAATTACTGCTACAAAAAAGGGAAAATGGAGGACCAGTGTGGAAGAAAAAGGAACTTGCGACAGGCCCACCTTTTAGAGCCCGTTCTCAGAACAAACCAGCAGGATCTTGAATTGGAAAAAACCTCTCCCCCGTAGCCCTCAAGCTACCCCTTTCCCCCGTACGCAGGTGGTATTGTCCCTTATACAAGCCAGGACCAAAACCCCCTGCAGCGCCTCATACCCTACCTCTCTAAGGGCAGGACCTTACATGCCCTACACACCCCCCCTTTTAGCTGCCCATCATGAGGAGCAGTTATCGCCCCTGTCAGCCAACTTAAAGAGGTTTCATTACTAATGTTGGGAGTCACACTTGTTTTGTAACATAACCCCCCGACTTTTAGCTGTGTTGAAAATTTTTGGAAGAATTGCTGGCTACCCCTGGGGGTGAGAAGGAAGGAAAGGGAAGGAGGAGGTGTTGCTGTGTGTTTCTCTAAAAGTGTTCTGCCCAGCACATTGTGTTGCCACCACTATCATCTTGAAATGATGTTCTTCAAGCTTGCAAAAAACACTAGTCCCTCTGTATAGCTGTGAAATGTACAGCCCAGTGGCAGATGCAGCCCCATAAATTTTCCTAATGGAAATATTGACCCCCTTCTTTAAAACACAACTGTCAACATAAAATTGTTGGTGACCCAACCAACCCTTTAAGAGGGATTTTTGATGCCCTTTTTGAAGATTTAATAAAAAAAATTTGTTTTTTTTCCCCTACCAATCTCGGGCTCCCCCCTTGCCCAGTAGTGAGTACAGGCAGATGGCATAGTCACTTGTCAATCCCTCGGTCGTTGGATGTCGACCACGGGCCCTGTTTTTAGGGGCCACTTAATATCCCAAAAGAAAAAGGTGGGAGTCCCACCACAACCTGGTAAGGGAAAAAGGGAAATTGGCCAGCCCTTTGCTCTGAGCTCGCCACCACCGATTGGAATGCTTTTTCCCCAAAGGGGATGTTGACAACCAAGTGAAGCCTTCATGGAACTCCTTAATTAAAACAAGAAAAATTCCCCGGCAATATGTGAAAAAGGCCTAAATCACCCTTGGTTTGGCTTTCGTTGTAAAGGGCTGTATGCTAAGTAAAAGCATGGGAATGTTAAGAGACATCCTACCCCTTAACGGGAAAACTTGCACGGCAAGCCTGTAGGCATATGGGTGACGTTCAAAAGTGGGCCATTGCTAAATGGGGGTGGACACTAAAAGAAAGCTAGCATAGGTAGGGTAGACCCAAAATGGGGCCCTTTGGGTTTAAAGGGACAGCAAGATTATTGCGGGTAAATCATTCCACCTCTAAATCGACGGATGGGACACCTTACTAGTGTCAAGAGAAGGCGGACCTCTTTGCTGAACACTTTGCTACCTAAAATGAAGTTCCTGATCCAGCAGGGCCCTCCTTGGCTAGTGCAAAAACTGTGTCAAAACTGTCAGTAGGACAAAAAGGCAGGAGGGGGTGCATTTCCTTTTAATTGCTTGCCAAAAAAAAGGTGTGGGCCCAAAATTTGAGCCCAAGTTGCTGAGAGATGTGCAGACCAGCTGAAAAGCCCCTCAAACTGCATCTTTCAGCACTCCCTATCAGTGTAAAGGCCCCTCTCTAGGGAAAGAGGAAATGTAGCCCCTTACAAAAAAAAGGCAAGAGCAGAAATCGAAACTCAGACCAGTGTCATCCTGTCAATCACGGGGTAAGATCCTTGAACAAAAATTTCCCAAGGCAAATGACAGATTTTTGACTCCCACACTAACTTTGTGATGTCAATATGGCTTCAGGAAGGTTACTTGCTGCTGATTGTGTTAAACCTCTCCACTAAGTGGCACCATTTCCCCTCAGTGATTACCTTCTGGTAGATCTCTAAGCGTAGTTCTCAATGGAAGGAATCAGCAAGACATCCTTTTGGGGGCAAGGTTTTTCCCCAAAGCGTACTGGGACCTTGTTTGGAATGTCTACTTAAACGACTTCTTCATCTCATCCCGAATCACAAGCATTCAAGCGTACACTGACATTACTTATCCATGGAAGAAATGCCACGCCAAAAGTACATCAATCACCAGTTGAGAGCTTATCAGCTGGGGAAATAGAGGGAAGAAATTTCCCAGGGGGAAAACAGCCAGGGGGGGCGGACTTATTAGAGCTGATAGAGAGTTTTGTAAAAATTTGAAATGTTCGTATTAGTGGACCCCGAAAGCGGACCCTGCTGTTATAAGATAAACGTACGTGGACCCCTGGAAAAGACATCATCGTTTAAACCCCTTTCAGGGTCCGTCCGAGATTACGGTTTTCTTTCAGGGTTCAAACTGTAATCATGAAAAAAATTCTAGCGGCGTAAAAATTTAGTGGAGAAGGCTGGTAGGCCTACATTGAGAAAATGGGTCTGGGGGTTCAGTGTGCACACCCAAAGAAAAAATCTGGGTGCCTGCATGGATTGTGGGGAAGCGGCAAAAGTAGCTTTGTTATCGGCTGGGGGCAAGGAAGTCTCACTCCCCCCCTCATCTCCGGGTGAATTTGACTTCCTCTTACAAATTACCGTTCTGATGATGGAAGTGGAGTGAAGACGAATTTTATGGTTTTTTAAAACCTATGGTACTTGTGCCCTTTGGGGACAATGGTACCCTTAGTACAAAAGGGGCCACGTCATACTGGTATCTTGTACAATGGTATTGTAGGTAGGTGGGGCCTATGGTCAAGTACCAAATGGTACAATGTATTAGTACATTTTAATATGGTAATTTATACCATATGGTTACGAGTACAGGGGGCCCCAATGGAAAAAGTCTGCTGACTTTTTTGGGTTATCCAGGTTTCCAAACTATGCTGCTAAGTATGATATTCTTGTAACTTTATTTGTGGTTTTTAAATAAATAAAATTATTATGATGCCACATGCACTTGAGTAAATTTATTTAGGTGTTCAAAATAAAAATACATGATTATCATCATAGCGCATACGTATAAAATCCTTGGATAACCCAAAAAAAAATCGGGTGATTATTTCCTTGTTATCCTGTATCTGTCCTATGGGGGTCCTATCTGTATGGTTTTCCCGTGCCATATGGTACCCTGTCCATTGGTACCCGTACCATATGGTCCTGTACCATAGGGTACCCTGTCTTGTCCTGCACCACTGTTTCCCGTACTGCTGGTACCCTACCATATGTACAATTACCATATGGTACCCCCGTAACATATGGTGTACCATATGGTCAAAAGGTGTTGGTGGCATGAGACACCCGCCAAGACTGAGTGAGTGGCAACACAAGTGCTACTGATTTCCGAGTTTGAGAAAAGTGCTTTTTTCCACCCCAAGGAACACGTCAAGTTCCTGTAATTGTAAATATAAATGAACATTTTTAATATACAAATTTTTTGCATATTTTTGTTGTAAACCTTTTGCCCCAAAAAATAATGAAAAAAATTTTGGTTTTATTGTGGTGAATACAACAGTACCATATGGTTTTTTGTAGTATGGTACAATGTTCCTATGGTAATTGCATCATATGGGACCTTCACTATTTTGGGACATAAGGCCCTTGCCCCATATGGTACCCGTATATGTGCCATTTTACCAATTGTACCCTTTTGCATTTTACCTTTTTGTACCATGTGCCTGTACCATATGTAAATTGACCCTATGGCACCATTGTACCCTATGGTACTATATGGTCCCTTGTATTCAAAAACAATAAACCCCATAATTTTTCATATTTTGTTTACAATAAACTTGTAAACAAATTTGTAAACAATATAATGATAAACAAATTAGTGCAGTTATTGTGTTGAATAAATGAGTGTCACTTTTACATATAATTTTATGGGCTCACAGGCCCAAAAGTTATTGAAAAAGAAAAAAAAAAAAAAAAAAAAAAAAGAAAAAAGTATTAAAAAACGTAAATAAAAAAATGGGTTTTGCGAAGCACTGATGTTGCCGCCACCCGGGCTTTTGGGGGTCAAATTCCCGCCCCTGTATCTCGGTTGTATGATAAATTTTTTTTTTTGTTTTTACCTTTACAAAAAATACTCTTTAATTCTGTAAAAATTTTTTTTTTTTTTTTTTTTTTTTAAAATTTTTTTGGACCTGGAGACCCCTTCGATTTTGGTCTTGGACCCCGAAGGGGTTTTTTGTAACGTTTCTGGGGCAAATATTTGGGTGGTTTAAAGACATGAACTCGGTTTTTGTCATTCATCCCGAAAATGTCCACATCCATGAGCGGCCCTGGACATCGTTGTACAAGCAGTGTGCCCCCTGTTTACAGCCAGTGAGGGCGATTCCATAATTACATGTGTACATTTTGTATTTTTTCCCTTGTTTTTTGTACTTTAACTGCTAAAAAAGCCCCATGGGCTTTAAAGAAAATTCTTTGGGCCCGCCTTTTAGTAAGGGGGTGAGAAAACACTTAAAATTCAAGAAAAAAATTTGTAGAAAAGATACGAAAATGGTGGTGGTAGAGGGTGGAGGATGGTGGTTTCACCAGCCCGGGTACTTCCCCCCACCGCCGGGTACTTTCCCACCACCACCTGGTATTCCCCTACCCAGCCCGGGACTTTCCCCCACCCGCCATGGTATTCCCCCCCCCACCCGCCAGGGGTCTTCCCACACACCCGCCTGGGCTTCCCCCATAACCGCATGGTACTTCCCATACACCGCATGGTACTTCCCCCACCCAGCAGGGTCTTCCCCCACACCGCCCGGGTACTTCCCCCCACACCAGCCATGGTACTTCCCCATCCCAGCCGGGGACTTCCCCCTACACAGCCGGGTACTTCCCCCCACCACAGCCATGGTCTTTTCCCCAAATACCCCGCCTGGTACTTCCCCCCAAAACCAGCCATGGTCTTCCCCAAAAGCCTGGTATTCCCCACACCAGCCGGGTATTCCCCACACCCAGCCAGGGTACTTCCCCCCAACCAGCCGAGTACTTCCCCCCACACCCGCTGGTACTTCCCCACAAAAAGCCAGGGACTTCCCCACACACCAGCCATGGGACTTCCCCCACACCAGCCGGGTACTTCCCCACAACCAGCCATGGTTCTTCCCCCACACCGCCCGGGTAATTCCCCCAAAAACCCCGCCTGGTACTTCCCCATACACCGCCAGGGGACTTCCCCCTCACCAGCCGGGTACTTCCCCCCACACACCGCCTGGTACTTCCCCACTACCAGCATGGGTTTCCCAATACCCGCCATGGTACTTCCCCAATACGCCATGGTACTTCCCCCACACAGCCGGGTACTTCCCCACCACCCGCAAAGGGGGCTTCCCCCCCCCCCAGCCAGGGTACTTCCCCCAACACCGCCATGGTACTTCCCCCACCCAGCCCGGGTATTCCCCACACACCGCCAGGTATTCCCCCCACAAACCCGCCGGGTACTTCCCCACAACCCGCGGGTATTCCCCCACCCAGCCTGGTACTTCCCCCAAAAACCCGCCGGGGGCTTCCCCCCCCTACCGCCAGGGTTACTTCCCCCCATCAGCCCGGTATTCCCCCCCCCACACCAGCCGGGTATTCCCCCCACCACCATCCGGGTACTTCCCAATCCAGCCAGGGGACTTCCCCCCCTTTCCGCCATGGTACTTCCCCCAACCCAGCCGGGTACTTCCCAAAATACCCCTTTGGGACTTCCCACAACCGCCATGGTACTTCCCCCCCCCCACCGCCAGGGTACTTCCCCACATACCGATGGTTTCCCCACTTTCCGCCCTGGTACTTCCCCCCCACACCAGCCAGGGTACTTCCCCCCATACCCCGCCCTGGTACTTCCCCAACCCCGCCGGGTATTTCCCCCAACCCGCCATGGGTTAAATTCCCCACAACCAGCCAGGGTACTTCCCCCCAACCCGCCTGGGACTTCCCCACTACCAGCCTGGTACTTCCCCCCATACCAGTCAGGGTACTTCCCCACATATCGGGCCGGGTCTTTCCACATACCAGCCCGGATACTTTCCCAACCAACCCGGGGACTTTCCTACCACCAGCCCGGGTACTTCCCCACCACCAGCCGGGTACTTCCCCATACAGCCAGGGGATTCCCCCACACACAAACCCGGTACTTCCCCCCCATCCGCCAGAGTTTTCCCCACCACCACCAGGGTTTTCCCACATACCAGCAGGATACTTCCCCCCCCTATCGCCAGGGTACTTCCCCATTTACCCGCCCGGGTCTTTCCCACAAACCCGGAGGGTCTTTTTCCACACCGTCAGGGTACTTCTCCCCAAAACTAGCAGGGTTTCCCCAAACACCCGCCGGGTACCCCCCCACTACCCCCCAGGGTCTTCCCCCCCACACCAGCCGGGTCTTCCCCCCCATACGCCAGGGTTCGTCCCACACACATGATTTGATTTGGTGGGACTTGAGCATGGTGAAAGAAATATCAAAGCTTATTGCCCGAGAAGCATTGAAAATGGGTTGGGAAATACGTTCTGTTTGTGGTGGTTTTTGAAGGCCTGCCCGTTGGGCCAACAGGCCTCTGCCGTTTTCCTGCTTTCTTATGTGCAAAACATTTATGGATGAACTCACCTGACACAGCTGTTGCAGGCCATGTGGAAAAAAACTACAAGACAATGTTTTGTCCCTTTGAAGGGAAAATTTTAAAGGAAAGCCAGAAACAGAGCTCTCTGGACGATATTTAGTGTACAGGTCTGCAGTAACATTCAAGTAGGTCTTTGGGGGCATTTAAAAAAAAAAATGGGAAGTAAAACCCCGAAAAGGATTGGGACCCGAAGTCTTGATGAAGGGGATTCCCTTCCAAAAAAATGTCACCCCCATCCTCCCTTCCTGTATACTGGATGTACATCAGAGTACTATTGACCTGTAGATGGGTGTAATCAGATCTATTGACCGGGGACTGGGTGTACATCAGAGAATACTGACCTGGGGTAGGGTGTCATCCGAATAATATTGACCTTGGGTGGGTGTACTTTAGGTTGAATATGACCGTGTATGGTGTCATCCGTAAAACCCGGGATCTGGGTTTTTACTTACCTCCACACAGCTTAATGGAGGATTAAAGGAGAAAAAAAATTTTGATATATGTGCGTTAAGTTGCGAATCTTAATTCCTGGACGTACTCTTCACACAAAATAAGTGATGTAAATTTCCCAAATTTTTCACCCAAACAAAAATTCTGAAAAAAAAAGTTCAGTAAAATTAACAATGGCACTTGGTTACTTAAAAGGTCTGTATACTTTACACAACAGTCATAACACGTTACCTCTGCCTCATTGTATGGTTGGGGGGTAATGTGGGGAAGGGAAAGGGGTAAAAAATATTGAGGAGAGGCATTTGGACAGCCTCCCCCTCTTTTTTCACACGCGTGAGATATTTGATGATGTATTTTATTTTTCGAGTAATGTCAGTTTCTATGTTACTAATATTGTTTATTATGCCATTTAAATGGGAAATTTTGGCTAGATAAATAAGCTGTAGAGCTGTATTAGTGCACATTTAAGGATATCTTGTGTTTGCAACACAATTCCTAAAATACACCCGAAACAGACCTCTCGGAAAATTTTTTTTAGCGAGAGGGGCCGTGGCTCTCAACTGGTCCTGGGATTAAAAAACAAAGGAGGGAAATAAAACCAGGGTGGGATTTGGTACTGAAGTCTTTATGGAGTGGATTTCCCTTTAAACAATTGTAAACTCTCCATCTTCCCTTCCTCCCATCTTCCCTAAAACACCATTTTTTTTTTTTCAACAAAATGGCCGGGCTCCCACCGGGCAGGGGCCTAAAAAAAGGAAGGGGGAAAACCCCAAAAAGAAAATCTTTCTTTTTCATTCAACAATTTCACCTCATCCCACATTAAACACTGTTTTTGCAGAGGTGCTCGAAACAACAGTTTTGAAAACATATACAATAAAGATAAAACTTCCCTCCCAAAATGCTAATACCGAAACCCCTCCCTTTGGGTGCGGGATTGACTTCCCTTTCCAGGACTCAAATCTAGCATATAAAAAAAAAACCGGTTTCCGAATCCCTTACTATATATTTCACTGCTCACACCAACAGATCGTCACATCCCAAAAATATTTTCCATTTATCCCACGAAAAGCTCATGTACGCCTGCTGGAAGTCCAAGCCCCTCGCCCACAAAACCTCCCTTACCCCTTCCTTCCATAATATTTACACCGCACATTGCCCTAAGACACTACATCTCCACTGCCTCCAACCTCCTCCTCACTGCTGCATTCACAACCCAAGCTTCACACCCATATAAGAGTGTTGGTACTACTATCCTTTCATACATTCCCTTCTTTGCCTCCATAGATAACTTTTTTTTGTCTCCACATATACCTCAACGCACCACTCACCTTTTTTCCCCTCATCAATTCTATGATTAACCTCATCCTTCATAAATCCATCTGCCGACACATCAACTCCCAAGTACGTATCTGAAAACATTCACTTCTTCCATACTACTCCTCCCCAATTTGATATTCAAGTTTTCTTTATCTAAATCATTTGATACCCTCATCACCTTACTCTTTTCTATGTTCACTTTCAATTTTCTACCTTTACTCACACTCCCAAACTCATCCACTAACCTTTGCAATTTTTCTTTAGAATCTCCCATAAGCACAGTATCATCAGCAAGAAGTAATTGTGTCAATTCCATTTTGCATTTGATTCCCCATAATTTAATCCCACCCCTCTCCCGAACACCCTAGCATTTACTTCTTTTACAACCCATCTATAAATATATTAAACAACCATGGTTACATTACACATCCCTGTCTAAGACCTACTTTTACCGGGAAGTAGTCTCCCTCTCTTCTACACACCCTATTCTGAGCCTCACTATCCTCATAAAAACTCTTTACAGCATGTAGTAACTTACCACCTATTCCATATACTTGCAACATCTGCCACATTGCTCCCCTATCCACTCTATCATATGCCTTTTCTAAATCCACAAATGCAATAAAAACTTCCCTACCTTTATCTAAATACTGCTTCAATGTAAACACTTGATCTACACATCCCCTACCCACTCTGAAACCTCCTTGTTCATCTGCAATCCTACACTCTGTCTTACCTCTAATTCTTTCAATTATGACCCTACCGTACACTTTTCCTGGTATACTCAGTAAACTTATTCCTCTATAATTTTTACAATCTCTTTTGCCCCCCTTCCCTTTATATAAAAAGACTATACATGCTCTCTGCCAATCCCTAGGTACCTTCCAATCTTTCACGCATTTATTAAACAAAAATACTAACCACTCCAACACTATATCCCCCCCTGCTTTTAACATTTCTGTCATGATCCCATCAGTTCCAGCTGCTTTATCCCCTTTCATTCTACGTAATGCCTCACATACATCCCCCACACTTACATTCTGCTCTTCTTCACTCCTAAAAGATGGTATGCCTCCCTGGCCAGTGCATGAAATTATTGCCTCCCTTTCTTCCTCAACATTTAAAAGTTCCTCAAAATATTCTCGCCATCTACCTAATACCTCCCTCTCCCCATCTACTAAGTCCCCTACTCTGTTTTTAACTGACAAATCCATACGTTCTCTAGGCTTTCTTAACTTTTTTAACTCATTCCAAAATTTTTTCTTATTTTCATTAAAATTTCTTGACAGTGCCTCTCTCACTCTATCATCTGCTCTCCTTTTGCACTCTCTCACCACTCTCTTCACCTTTCTTTTACTCTCCATATACTCTGCTCTTCTTATAACAATTCTGCTTTGTAAAAACCTCTCATAAGCTAACTTTTTCTCTTTTATCACACCCTTTACTTCATCATTCCACCAATCACTCCTCTTTCCTCCGGCCCCCACCCTCCTATAACCACAAACTTCTGCCCCACATTCTAATACTGCATTTTTAAAACTCAACCAACCCTCTTCAACCCCCCCACTACTCATCTTTGCACTAGCCCACCTTTCTGCCAATAGTCGCTTATATCTCACCCGAACTTCCTCCTCCCTTAGTTTATACACTTTGACTTCCCTCCTACTTGTTGTTGCCACCTTCCTCTTGTCCCATCTATCTCTTACTCTAACTGTAGCTACGACTAAATAATGATCCGATATATCAGTTGCCCCTCTATAAACATGTACATCTTGGAGCCTACCCATCAACCTTTTATCCACCAGTACATAATCTAACAAACTACAGTAGGGCCCCACTTATACGGCGGGTTAGGTTCCAGGCTGTCGCCGGAAAGCAGACATCGCCGGAAGGCAGAACTCCATTTTTTTCCATTTATAAATGCATGTAAATGCCAGACAGCAAGTTTACACTAAATTATATTAAGTTAGTAATAGAACTAGGCATTAAAAACACACAAAGTAAAATACAGTCACAGTATATTCCTTACTTATCTTAAAGTATTTGTAATCTTAATGTAGGGAGAGAGGCGAGTAGTACTTATTTGTAGGAAGTCAGGTGCAGGTAGCCCAGGTGTAGGCAGCACTGGCTCCCCGTCTCATACTTAATATACGATATTTAAAACATCCCAGAGAGGTAAAATGCTCATACAGTACACTCATTATTTACCTTAAAATATGTGTAGTCGTAATATAGGAAGAGAGGTGAGTAGTATTTATTTGTATAAAGTCAATGTAGGTAGCTGGTAGGTGTAGCCCGCCTGGGCTACACCTACTGGCTACCTACACTGTGGCCCAGAGCCATATTATTAACATCGACATGCCTTGTTCACTGAATTTAATCATTTTTAACAGCTACCTTTAGATGCCATCATAAACGAAGGTAGAAGTAATGAATAATTCATGCCGAAAATTGTAAACAAAAGCGGAGTGAGGGAGTGGCTGGGCCAAACGCAGATTCATACACGTTTTCTCTGATGGCTGAACAGAGAAAACGTAATGTTGTCCCTCCACCCGGCTACAACACAGCTCCACAAGTATTATTATCAAAGCACACATTAAATATGCAATAAATGCCAGACAACAAGTTTACACTAACTTATATTAAGTTAGAAATAGAAATAGGCATTAAAAACACAATAAAAGGTAAGATACACACATAGAGTACACTTATTACTTACCTTAAAATATTAATATTAATGTGTGAGAGGTGAATGGCAGTGTTTATTGAATAAAATCAGAATGGCACACCATCATCCTCTAACTTGGCACTTAAAGCAAGAGGCTTACGACTTCTCTTTTCATCACAGCTAACCTTAGATGCCATCGTCAATGAGAGCCAACTAGTTAACGAAAGAGTAAACGAGAGAGAAAAAGAGATACAGAGTTGAGACAATGTAAGGACACAAACTGAACAGGTAGTGGACGATCACTTGGTCAGGCGAAATAAATGCGTATTAATGTGTGTCTACTTTTAGTTCATTTACGTCCATTTGTAAGAGTTTGTAAAACATTTACCTCAATATTTTTTTTACTTTAATAATAATTACCTCTTACATTGTGTACAAGTTAGTTCAGAATAAACAAACAGCAACACACCATTTTTAGAGTGAATGAAGATAATAATATTTTATTTTATTTTTTATTATCACACTGGCCGATTCCCATCAAGGCAGGGTGGCCCGAAAAAGAAAAACTTTCACCATCATTCACTCCATCACTGTCTTGCCAGAAGGGTGCTTTACACTACAGTTTTTAAACTGCAACATTAACACCCCTCCTTCAGAGTGCAGGCACTGTACTTCCCATCTCCAGGACTCAAGTCCGGCCTGCCGGTTTCCCTGAACCCCTTCATAAATGTTACTTTGCTCACACTCCAACAGCACGTCAAGTATTAAAAACCATTCATCTCCATTCACTCCTATCAAACACGCTCACGCACGCCTGCTGGAAGTCCAAGCCCCTCGCACACAAAACCACCTTTACCCCCTCCCTCCAACCTTTCCTAGGCCGACCCCTACCCCGCCTTCCTTCCACTACAGACTGATACACTCTTGAAGTCATTCTGTTTCGCTCCATTCTCTCTACATGTCCGAACCACCTCAACAACCCTTCCTCAGACCTCTGGACAACAGTTTTGGTAATCCGCACCTCCTCCTAACTTCCAAACTACGAATTCTCTGCATTATTCACACCACACATTGCCATCAGACATGACATCTCCACTGCCTCAGCCTTCTCCTCGCTGCAACATTCATCACCCATGCTTCACACCCATATAAGAGTGTTGGTAAACTATAATCTCATACATTCCCTTCTTTGCCCCCAAGGACAAAGTTCTTTGTCTCCACAGACTCCAAGTGCACCACTCACACCCCTTTTCCCCTCACAATTCCCATGATTCACCTCATCCTTCACAGACCCATCCGCTTTCCATGTCCACTCCCAAATATCTGAATACATTCACCTCCTCCAACTCTCTCCCTCCAATCTCATATCCAATCTTTCATCACCTAATATTTTTGTTATCCTCATAACCCTTACTCTTTCCTGTATTCACTTTTAATTTTCTTCTTTTGCACACCCTACCAAATTCATCCACCAATCTTTGCAACTTCTCTTCAGAATCTCCCCAAAAGCACAGTGTCATCAGCAAAGAGCAACTGTGACAACTCCCACTTTATGTGTGATTCTTTATCTTTTAACTCCACACCTCTTGTCAAGACCCTCGCATTTACTTCTCTTACAACCCCATCTATAAATATATTAAACAAAACCCCGGGGACATCACACATCCCTTTTCTAAGGCCTACTTTTACTGGGAAATAATTTCCCTCTTTCCTATGTACTCTAACTTGAGCCTCACTATCCTCGCAAAAAATTTTCACTGCTTTCAGTAACCTACCTCCTACACCATACACCTGAACATCGTCACATTGCCCCCTATCCACCCTGTCATACGCTTTTCCAAATCCATAAAAGCCACAAAGACCTCTTTAGCCTTATCTAAATACTGTTCACTTTTATGTTTCACTGTAAACACCTGGTCCACACACCCCTACCTTTCCTTAAAGCCTCCTTGTTCATCTGCTATCCTATTCTCAGTCTTACTTTTAATTCTTTCAATAATAACTCTACCATACACTTTACCAGGTATATCAACAGACTTTTCCCCCTATAATTTTTGCACTCTCTTTTGTCCCCTTTGCCTTTATACAAAGGAATACGCATGCTCTCTGCCAAATCCCTAGGTACCTTACCCTCTTCCAAAACATTTATTACATAATTGCACCAACAACTCCAAAACTATATCCCCACCTGCTTTAACATTTTTATCTTTATCCATCAATCCCGGCTGCCTTACCTCCTTTCATTTTACCTACTGCCTCACGAACTTCCCCCACACTCACAACTGGCTCTTCCTCACTCCTACAAGATGTTTCCAGGTAAACACGAAATCACAGCTTCCCTATCTTCATCAACATTTAACAATTTCTCAAATATTCTCTCCATCTTCCCAATACCTCTAACTCTCCATTTAGTAACTCTCCTCTCCTATTTTTAACTGACAAATCCATTTGTTCTCTAGGCTTCCTTAACTTGTTAATCTCACTCCAAACTTTTTTTATTTTTTAACAAAATTTGTTGATAACATCTCACCCACTCTCTCATTTGCTCTCTTTTTACAATGCTTCACCACTCTCTTAACCTCTCTCTTTTTCTCCATATACTCTTCCTCCTTGCATCACTTCTACTTTGTAAAAACTTCTCATATGCTAACTTTTTCTCCCTTACTACTCTCTTTAAATCATCATTCCACCAATCGCTCCTCTTCCCTCCCGCACCCACTTTCCTGTAACCACAAACTTCTGCTGAACACTCTAACACTACATTTTTAAACCTACCCCATACCTCTTCGACCCCATTGCCTATGCTCTCATTAGCCCATCTATCCTCCAATAGCTGTTTATATCTTTCCCTAACTGCCTCCTCTTTTGGTTTATAATCCTTCACCTCTCTCTTCCCTGATGCTTCTATTCTCCTTGCATCCCATCTACCTTTCACTCTCAGTGTAGCTACAACTAGAAAGTGATCTGATATATCTGTGGCCCCTCTATAAACATGTACATCCTGAAGTCTCCTCAACAGTATTTTATCTACCAATACATAATCCAACAAACTACTGTCATTTCGCCCTACATCATATCTTGTATACTTATTTATCCTCTTTTTTTTCAAATATGTATTACCTATAACTAAACCCCTTTCTATACAAAGTTCAATCAAAGGGCTCCCATTATCATTTACACCTGGCACCCCAAACTTACCTACCACACACCCTCTCTAAAGTTTCTCCTACTTTAGCATTCAGGTCCCCTACCACAATTACTCTCTCACTTGGTTCAAAGGCTCCTTTACATTCACTTAACATCTCCCAAAATCTCTCTCTCTCCTCTGCATTCCTCTCTTCTCCAGGTGCATACACGCTTATTATGACCCACTTCTCGCATCCAACCTTTACTTTAATCCACATAATTCTCGCATTTACACATTCATATTCTCTTTTCTCCTTCCATAACTGATCATTCAACATTACTGCTACCCCTTCCTTTGCTCTAACTCTCTCAGATACTCCAGATTTAATCCCATTTATTTCCCCCCACCGAAACTCCCCTACCCCCTTCACCTTTGTTTCGCTTAGGGCCAGGACATCCAACTTCTTTTCATTCATAACATCAGCAATCATCTGTTTCTTGTCATCTGCACTACATCCACGCACATTCAAGCATCCCAGTTTTATAAAGTTTTTTCTTCTTCTCTTTTTTTAGTAAATGTCTACAGGAGAAGGGGTTACTAGCCCATTGCTCCCGGCATTTTAGTCGCCTCATACGACACGCATGGCTTACGGAGGAAAGATTCTTTTCCACTTCCCCATGGACAATAGAAGATATAAAGAAGAACAAGAGCTATGTAGAAAAAGGAGAAAAACCTAGATGTATGTATATATATATGCATGTGCATATCTGTGAAGTGTGACCAAAGTGTAAGTTGGAGTAGCAAGATATCCCTGTTATCTAGCGTGTTTATGAGACAGAAAAAGACACCAGCAATCCTACCATCATGCAAAACAGTTACAGGTTTCTGTTTCACAGTCATCTGGCAGGACGGTAGTACTTCCCTGGGTGGTTGCTGTCTACCAACCTACTACCTATAAAATAATAATATTAATAATAATAATAATATTAATAACAATATTATTATTATTGTTAATAATAATAATAATAACAATAATAATAATTATTATTATTTATTATAAAAAGCACTAAACCCACAAGGATCATGAACTGCTATACACAGAGTAAAGGCATACGAAAAGAATACTTTTCTACAGTTACCCCCCCAGTGTTTGACTAGAGAAAACTTAATTCTTCCGACACCACCTTCACAGCTGCTTTGTAAACAAATCTCATATTTACATCAATTTTTATTCTGAGTGTATATATCATGTTTATATGCTATGTAATGGGTTTCATATATAATTTTGAGGAAAATATCATAGATGGATTAATGAAAATGCCTATATTGATGTAAAATAAGACATTTAGTGTGCCCAAGAGTGATTATTATTACGTAGTATTGGAGTCATGAGTAGAGAGACTTAGGGATTTTAATGTGTACCTGCACACCAGCACAGTGTGTAAGTATATTTAGGTACAGGTACACGTAAGTATAATTATCAGAGTACATATAAAATATGCAGTAACTTTAAAACACTTGAAATTTTGGAAAGTTTCCTGACATAATAGATGTGGTCACGGAAAATGTAAACAAACCGGGTGGGGGGCGCCGTATTTAAAAGACCGCTTGCCGTATAGCAAATTTTGGTCATAATTTGACATCGCCGTATTAGCGGAACGCCGTAAAGTGGGGCCTTACTGTACTTTCATTACGTGCTACATCATACCTTGTATAATTATTTATCCTCATTTTCATAAAATATGTATTACTTATTACCAAATCTCTTTCTACACATAGCTCAATTACAGGCTCCCCATTTACATTTACCCCTGGCACCCCCCAAATTTACCTACTACTCCCTCCACAACATTTTTACTTTAGCACTGAAATCCCCAACCACAAGTACTCTCACACTTGGTTCAAAACTCCCCACGCATTCACTCAACATTTCCCAAAATCTCTCTCTCTCCTCTACACTTCTCTCTTCTCCAGGTGCATATACGCTTACTATAACCCACTTTTCCCATCCAACCTTTATTTTACTACACATAATCCTTGAATTAATACATTTATAGTCCCTCTTTTCCTGCCGTATCTTATCCTTCAACATTATTGCTACTCCTTCTTTAACTCTAACTGTATTTGAAACCCCTGACCTAATCCCATTTATTCCTCTCCACTGAACCTCACCCACCCCCTTCAGCTTTGCTTCACTTAAAGCCAGGACATCCAGCTTCTTCTCATTCATAACATCCACAATCATCTCTTTCTTATCATTTGCACAACATCCATGCACATTCAGACATCCCACTTTGACAATTTTCTTCTTATTATTCTTCTTAGTAATCTTTACAGGAAAAGGGGTTACTAGCCCATTGTTCCGGCATTTTAGTTGACTTTTACAACACGCATGGCTTACGGAGGAAAGATTCTTATTCCACTTCCCAATGGATATAAAAGGAAAAGTAATAAGACCAAGAACTATTAAGATAAAATCAAAGAAAACTCAGATGAGTGTGAACAAATAAACGTGTACATGTATGTGTAGTGTGACCTAAGTGTAAGTAGAAGTATCAAGATGTACCTGTAATCTTGCATATTTATGAGACAGACAAAAGACACCAGCAATCCTACCATTATGTAAAACAATTACAGGCTTTCGTTTTACACTCACTTGGCAGGACAGTAGTACCTCCCTGGGCGGTTGCTGTCTACCAACCTACTACCAATATCTTCATATATCTTCAATATCACCATATCTTCAATAAAGGCAAGTGTGATGTTATTATTATTTTATTCTTCATGTATCTTGTTTTCTGTGTAGTGAAATGTATATTTCATGTAAAAAAATTATTTTGTTAAGTACTTTTGGATGTCTGAAACAGATGTCTTCCATCCATCAACAACAGCCTTCAATAAAGGTAAATGTTCATTCTTTTGTGCATGTAAATCTATCTTTAACCCTTTGACTGTCACAGGCCCCTTTCTGAAACTGTCATTCTATGTCGATATATTTTGGGGAAAAAAATTAATTAGTTTTTCTTATGAAATGATAGAGAATCTTTTCCCGATGGTAATGACACCAAAAGTACGAAATTTGGTCAAAAACTCATGCAATTACGCTCCCATAAAGTTAGCGGTCTCGGCGACATATACGCATCGGCGATTTCACCAAATTTGAGCCCTGTTTTTGGCCAATTCCTTAGTTCCAGTTGACCAGACTCAATAGCTATTTCTTTAGAACTCCTTTTTGTCTATCTGTGGAGTACACGAAACCGCCCATTTACTGATTTGAACTACCCAATAAAGTGGTCAGAAATTGGCAATTTGGTCAATTTCTTGCAAATTAAAAAAGATGCCAATTTCAAAATAGAGTCCAGAATAAACAATGTAGACATTCCTGGCACTAAAATAACATATCCTCTATTCATTAGTCATGTCTCTAGGCCCCTCTTATATTACTATTGCTTTCTATTTTGAGTTTTTATTCACACAAAAAATACAAAATTTACTGTTATGCAGACTACTGCATTATTGTAAAAATGGTATAAATAATATCGGTGCACTAGTGAAAGAATATTAGACTCCCCAGTTGAAGTCTATTGGATGTGTGGTGTGATTTGCTTACTCCTGAACATAGGTAAAAATCGAACATTTCCACTACTTTGAGCTCAATTTCAAGGTCGTTTTCATCGTAAAAGTAATGAAAATTATCTCTATTTCTGTAATATGTTTTCCATTTTATCACCTGAGACCAGGAAAACGAAAATACAATGATAAATACTAAATGAAAATACAACTCAAAGTCGGAGTTTTAATCCAAAAAAACGGTCAGTTTTTTTTTCTCATTACGCACTGCGTGCTGCAGGATTTTTTTCATGTGGTGCACACTGACCACACAGACCCATTCTCTCACATGTGGGCCTACCAGCTTTCTCCCGCTTGATTTGAAGCCACTAGAATTTACACGTATAAATACGTCAGAAACAGTGGTGCTTAAGACGTACATAAACGAGCGAAACAGTCAAAGGGTTAAGGTAAAAAAAATTTGTTTGTTGATACTTCTGGGTGTCTGGAATGGATTAATTCCATTTACATTATTTCTCATGGGGAAAATGGTTTTGGTTTTGGCCGATTTCAGTTTTGGCCAATGGCTCTGGAGCAGATTAAACACAAAAACCGAGGGTCCATTGTACTGATGGTAAGACACCACGAGCCTAACTCTGCACCTGTAGCAGTATGCATTTTTTTTTTTTCAACAGATCAGCCACATCCCACCGAGGCAGGGTGACCTAAAAAGAAAAACCAAAGTTTCTCTTTTTAAATTTAATAATGTACATAGGAGAAGGAGTTACTAGCCCCTTGCTCCCGGCATTTTAGTCACCTCTTACGACACACATGGCTTATAGAGGAAAAATTTTGTTCTGCTTCCCCATGGAGATATAAGGAAATAAACAAGAACTGGTAAGAAAATAGAAGAAAACCCAGAGGGGTGTGTATATATACGCTTGTACATGCATGTGAAGTGTGACCTAAGTTTAAGTATAAGTAGGAAAACATACCTGAAATTCTGCGTGTTTATGAGACAGAAAAAAGACACCAGCAATCCTGCCATCACATAAAACAATTACAGGCTTCCATTTTACACTCACTTGGCAGGAGGGTAGTACCTCCCTGGGCAGTTGCTGTCTGCCAACCTACAACCTTGGATGTAAGCAATTATAAAAATGTTATTGCACATATGAACATAGCCACATTTTGCATGCACACACAAACACACACACAAACTTATACAGGATGTCAGCTCCAGTTACAAAGCATTTTTCACATAATAAACGAAAGCACAACAGGACACCGAATTCAGCTTCAATAAATACCAGCAACTCAGTGACTTGTGCAAGATAATACAGTACAGATGGTAGTGAATGTGCTCAAGTTAGGTTCAAACCTCCTTCATACCTTTCAATTTGAGGATAGCTTCATCTGCAGTGTTGCCCGAGAAGCTGCCAGCAAAAGTGAAGCCGGTAACTGTGCGAATAACACCCGGGTGAAGGTCATCCGGCACCTCAGGTGAGTCGATGTCATCTTCGAAGGGCTGATAACTGTAAACATTAAATTATATCAAATTTCATTATTATAATTTTTTATTTTTTATATTCAAGGGCAAGTGCTAAACCCACAAGTGTCATACAGTCATTGGAAAATGGGAAGTAATATGGGTTGATTAGTATACAGTGGGGAGAGTTCCAATGCCATGGATCAAAAGCTCTTCACCAGCATCAAAGTATCTCCTTGATGAGTTTAAGATCCATGTTGATAACAAGTAGTGTGTGAGCGTAATAATGTTCAATGTGATTAAAAGAACAGAAAATGTCAAGGATATAATTCAGCCTATTACTGAACCCTTTCAGCATTCGTGCCGTAGTTCTATGGCTTTGAGTTGTGGGTCCAAACCGTAAAACTACGCCAAAATTCTAGCGACCTCAAATTTAACTCGAGAAGGCTGGTAGGCCTACATCTAAGAGAATGGGTCTAGGTGGTCAGTGTGCGCACTGTAGAAAAAATCTGGATGCCTGCAGGGCACTGTGGGAATGCCGCCAATTTGGATTGTTAACCATGCCTGGCGGCAAGGAAGCTCTCACTTCCCGGGCGAATTCTGACTCTCCTCTTACCCACTTACAGTTCTAAGACTGATGGAAGTGGATCTGAAGAGAAATTCTATGGTTCTGAACCATATGGTACATGGTACCCTATGGTACAATGGTACCATATGCTGCAATGGTGCCATGTACAATGGCATCATATGGTACAATGGCACAATATGGTACAAAGTACAATATGGTACATTGTACCATATGGAACATTATACCATATGGTACAGGGTACAGGGACCCTAAGGGGAATACGTCTGTCTGACTTTTTTTCGGTTACCTTAGGTCTCCAAACATATGCTGCTATGTATAATAATCTTTATTATTAATTTATTAACACACTGGCCGATTCCCACCAATGCAGGGTGGCCCGAAAAAGAAAAACTTTCACCATCATTCACTCCATCACTGCCTTGCAGAAGGGTGCTATACACTACAGTTTTTAAACTGCAACATTAACACCCCTCCTTCAGAGTGCAGGCACTGTACTTCCCATCTCCAGGACTCAAGTCCGGCCTGCCGGTTTCCCTGAATCCCTTCATAAATGTTACTTTGCTCACACTCCAACAGCATGTCAAGTATTAAAAACCATTTGTCTCCATTCACTCCTATCAAACACGCTCACGCATGCCCGCTGGAAGTCCAAGCCCCTCGCACACAAAACCTCCTTTACCCCCTCCCTCCAACCTTTCCTAGGCCGACCCCTACCCCGCCTTCCTTCCACTACAGGCTGATACACTCTTGAAAAGTCATTCTGTTTTGCTCCATTCTTTCTACATGTCCGAACCACCTCAACAACCCTTCCTCAGCCCTCTGGACAACAGTTTTGGTAATCCTGCACCTCCTCCTAACTTCCAAACTACAAATTCTCTGCATTATATTCAAACCACACATTGCCCTCAGACATGACATCTCCACTGCCTCCAGCCTTCTCCTCGCTGCAACATTCATCACCCATGCTTCACACCCATAAAAGAGCGTTGGTAAAACTATACTCTCATACATTCCCCTCTTTGCCTCAAAGGACAAAGTTCTTTGTCTCCACAGACTCCTAAGTGCACCGCTCACCCTTTTCCCCTCATCAATTCTGTGATTCACCTCATCTTTCATAGACCCATCCACTGACACGTCCACTCCCAAATATCTGAATACATTCACCTCCTCCATACTCTCTCCCTCCAATCTGATATCCAATCTTTCATCACCTATTCTTTTTGTTATCCTCATAACCTTACTCTTTCCTGTATTCACTTTTAATTTTCTTCTTTTACATACCCTACCAAATTCATCCACCAATCTCTGCAACTTCTCTTCAGAATCTCCCAAGAGCACAGTGTCATCAGCAAAGAGCAATTGTGACAACTCCCACTTTATGTGTGATTCTTTATCTTTTAACTCCACACCTCTTGCCAAGACCCTCGCATTTACATGTACTTCTCTTACAACCCCATCTATAAATATATTAAACAACCACGGTGACATCACACATCCTTGTCTCAGGCCTACTTTTACTGGGAAATAATCTCCCTCTTTCCTACATACTCTAACTTGAGCCTCACTATCCTCGTAAAAACTCTTCACTGCTTTCAGTAACCTACCTCCTATACCATACACCTGCAACATCTGCCACATTGCCCCCCTATCCACCCTGTCATACGCCTTTTCCAAATCCATAAATGAGACAAAAACCTCTTTAGCCTTATCTAAATACTGTTCACTTATATGTTTCACTGTAAACACCTGGTCCACACACCCCCTACCTTTCCTAAAGCCTCCTTGTTCATCTGCTATCCTATTCTCCATCTTACTCTTAATTCTTTCAATAATAACTCTACCATACAATTTACCAAGTATACTCAACAGACTTATCCCCCTATAATTTTCACACTCTCTTTTGCCCCCTTTGCCTTTATACAAAGGAACTATGCATGCTCTCTGCCAATCCCTAGGTACCTTACCCTCTTCCATACATTTATTAAATAATTGCACCAACCACTCCAAAACTATATCCCACCTGCTTTTAACATTTCTATCTTTATCCCATCAATCCCGGCTGCCTTACCCCCTTTCATTTTACCTACTGCCTCACGAACTTCCCCCACACTCACAACTGGCTCTTCCTCACTCCTACAAGATGTTATTCCTCCTTGCCCTATACACGAAATCACAGCTTCCCTATCTTCA
The DNA here is from genome assembly GCF_026875155.1 of Cherax quadricarinatus. Taxonomy (NCBI): domain Eukaryota; kingdom Metazoa; phylum Arthropoda; class Malacostraca; order Decapoda; family Parastacidae; genus Cherax; species Cherax quadricarinatus. The sequence continues at coordinate 1,026,384 of NC_069441.1, forward strand.
TCAACATTTAACAATTCCTCAAAATATTCCCTCCATCTTCCCAATACCTCTAACTCTCCATTTAATAAATCTCCTCTCCTATTTTTAACTGACAAATCCATTTGTTCTCTAGGCTTCCTTAACTTGTTAATCTCACTCCAAAACTTTTTCTTATTTTCAGCAAAATTTGTTGATAACATCTCACCCACTCTCTCATTTGCTCTCATTTTGCATTGCTTCACCACTCTCTTAACCTCTCTCTTTTTCTCCATATACTCTTCCCTCCTTGCATCACTTCTACTTAGTAAAAACTTCTCATATGCTAACTTTTTCTCCCTTACTACTCTCTTTACATTATCATTCCACCAATCGCTCCTCTTCCCTCCCGCACCCACTTACCTGTAACCACAAACTTCTGCTGAACACTCTAACACTACATTTTTAAACCTATCCCATACCTCTTCGACCCCATTGCCTATGCTCTCATTAGCTCATCTATCCTCCAATAGCTGTTTATACCTTACCCTAACTGCCTCCTCTTTTAGTTTATAAACTTTCACCTCTCTCTTCCCTGATGCTTCTATTCTCCTTGTATCCCATCTACCTTTTACTCTCAGTGTAGCTACAACTAAAAAGTGATCTGATATATCTGTGGCCCCTCTATAAACATGTACATCCTGAAGTCTACTCAACAGTCTTTTATCTACCAATACATAATCCAACAAACTACTGTCATTTCGCCCTACATCATATCTTGTATACTTATTTATCCTCTTTTTCTTAAAATATGTATTACCTATAACTAAACCCCTTTCTATACAAAGTTCAATCAAAGGGCTCCCATTATCATTTACACCTGGCACCCCAAACTTACCTACCACACCCTCTCTAAAAGTTTAGCATTCACGTCCCCTACCACAATTTCTCTCTCACTTGGTTCAAAGGATCCTATACATTCACTTAACATCTCCCAAAATCTCTCTCCTCTACATTCCTCTCTTCTCCAGGAGCATACACGCTTATTATGACCCACTTTTTGCATCCAACCTTTACTTTAATCCACATAATCCTTGAATTTACACATTCATATTCTCTTTTCTCCTTCCATAACTGATCCTTCAACATTACTGCTACCCCTTCCTTAGCTCTAACTCTCTCAGATACTCCAGATTTAATCCCATTTATTTCCCCCCATCAAAACTCCCCTATCCCCTTCAGCTTTGTTTTGCTTAGGGCCAGGACATCCAACTTCTTTTCTTTCATAACATCAGCAATCATCTGTTTCTTGTCATCCGCACTACATCCACGCACATTCAAGCATCCCAGTTTTATAAAGTTTTTCTTCTTCTCTTTTTTAGTAAATGTCTACAGGAGAAGGGGTTACTAGCCCATCGCTCCCGGCATTTTAGTCGCCTCATACGACATGCATGGCTTACGGAGCAAAGATTCTTTTCCACTTCCCCATGGACAATAGAAGAAATAAAGAAGAACAAGAGCTATTTAGAAAAAGGAGAAAAACCTAGATGTATGTATATATATATGCGTGTGTGTGTCTGTGAAGTGTGACCAAAGTATAAGTAGGATAGGAAGATATCCCTGTTATCTAGTGTGTTTATGAGACAGAAAATGACACCAGCAATCCTACCATCATGCAAAACAGTTACAGGTTTCTGTTTCACAGTCATCTGGCAGGACGATAGTACTTCCCTGGGTGGTTGCTGTCTACCAACCTACTACCTACACAATAATAATCTATGTAACTTTATTTGTGTATACCTAAATAAACTTACGATGCCACATGCACCTGAATAAGTTTATTCTGGTGTACACAAATTATCAAACATAGCAGCATATGTATAAAATTTTAGGATAACCCAAAAAAAAGTCAGGGTGACTTATTTCCATAGGGATGCCTGTATTTGTACCATATGGTGTCCTGTACTGTATGGTACCATGTACCATATGGTACCCTGCACCATATGGTATTCTGTACTGTATGGTACCCTGTACCATATGGTACCCTGTACCATATGGTACCTTATACCATATGGTATCCTGTAACATATGATAACCTGTACCACATGGCCAGAAGGTGTTGGTGTCACAAGGCACCAGCCAGGACTGAGTGGGGACCCAGGTCCCTGACTCAGCAGTTTCCAAGACAAAGCTTCATCATCCACCTCAAGCAACATGTCCAGTGTCTGTACATATGTAAAAATATATAATAGAACATGACTAACATACAACATTTCTTGCATTTTTTGTTGTAGATAATTATTGTAAATGAAATAATGATGAAAATATTAGTGCAGTTATTGTGTTGCATACAACAGTACCATATAGTACCATATGGTACAATGTACTATAATGTATCATTGTACCATATGGTACCATTGCACCATTTGGTACCATTGTACCACATGGTACCACTGCACCTTATGGTACCATTGTACCATATGGTACTATATGGTACCATTATACTCAACCACACTAATATTTTCATCATTATTTTGTTTACAATAAACTTGTAAACAAGTTTTGTAAGCAATATAATGATAAACAAATTAGTGCAGTTATTGTGTTGAATACAATGAATGTACATTTATGCATTATACATTATACTGGTCTCACAGGCAACAAAAGTTACTGGAAAAAATATTAGAAAAGAAAAGAAAAAAGTATCAAAAACCTAAAATAAAATAATGAGACTTTACGGAAGTCATGGATGTTGCTGCCACCAGGTCGTTGACGGTCAACTTCATGCCTCTATATTTTGGTAACTACTGATCGAAAAAATATTTTTTTATTGTTTTATTACCTACAGAAAATTATCTTTAATTCTGTAATATTTTTTTTTTTTTTTCAAAAATTCTTGGACCCTGGTGCACCCTTTGAGATTTGGCCTCTGGACCCTCAAAAGGTTAACCCTTTGAGGGTCCAGAGGCCAAATCTCAGAGTGACAGCCAGGGTCCAATAATTTTCCCCCCCAAAAATTTGTTATTTTTTGTTATGAAAAGGTAGGGAATCTTTTTCTGAAGGTAATAAAACAAAATGTACAATATTTGATATAAAACTGACGAAATTACGCACTTGTGAATTTTGTTGAATCAGCGATATTTACGCATTGGCGATTTTGCTGACTCTGCCTTCCATATCAGGCCAATTACGTTATTCTAGTTGACCAGATTCAAAGCTATTTCACTAATACTACTTATATTATATCGACTGAGCACAAGAAATTGCCCAGTCAACTGTTTCAACTAACCGATAAAGTGATCAGAAATTGGTAATTTTGCCAATTTAAACTCTGAACTGTCCAAACGTAGATCTACATTCTCTCACCCAATGCTCCAAATATTTTGAAAAATAAAAAACTTTTTTTTTTCTTAACCCTTTCAGGGTTTCAGCTTTACTAGTATGGCTTACGCCCCAGGGTTTTTGATGTACTAGTATGCCTAAATTCTAGCGCCCTCAAATCTATTGAGAGAAAGCTGGTAGGCCTACATATGAAAGAATGGGTCTATGTGGTCAGTGTGCGCAGTATAAAAAAAATCCTGCAGCACACAGTGCGTAATGAGAAAAAAAAAACTTTGACCGTGTTTTTGGATTAAAACGGCGAATTTGCACTGTATTTTCGTATGGTATTTATTGTTGTATTCTAGTTTTCCTGGTCTCATTTTATAGAATGGAAGACATATTACAGAAATTGAGATGATTTTGACTGGTCTTACAATGAAAAGTACCTTGAAATTGAGCTCAAAGTAGCAGGAATACACGTCAACTGGTGAGTCTAATATTCTTTCACAAATGCGCTGATATTATTTATACCATTTCTACACTAATGCAGTAGTCTGCATAACAGTAAATCTTCTATTTTTTGTAAGAATAAAAATTCAAAGTGGAAAGCCAAAGAAATATAAGAGGGGCCTGGGGATGTGACTAACGAACAGAGAACTTGTTATTTTAGTGCCAGGAATGTCTTTCGTGTTTATTCTGGATCCTATTCGGAAATTGGCATCTTTTGAAATTTGTGTGAAACTGGCAAAATTGCTAAATTTTGACCACTTTATTGGATAGTTGAAATCAGTAAATGGGTGGTTTCTTGTACTCGTTCGATAGAAAAAAATGGAGTTCTAGTGAAATAGTTATGATTTTTGTCGACTAGCACACTGGAATTGGCCGAAAATAGGGCTCAAAGTGGGCAAAATCACCAATGCGTAAACATCATTGAGACCGCTAACTTCGTGAGAGCATAATTCCGTAAGTTTTCCATCAAATTTCATACTTTTGGTGTCATTATGATCGGGAAAAATTCTCTATCTTTTCATAAGAAAAAATAATTTTTTTTTTTAAATTTGGGGACCCTGAAAACAGGTCTCGGAACAGGCCTGGGGACCCTGAGAGGGTTAACCCTTAAACTGTCTAAATGTAGATCTATGTTTGCTCGTGTAGCACTCCGAACGTAGATCTACGTTTTTTGTCCATTGCTTCTTATGGAGAAAATCAAGATAGGAGCACTATGCGCGCAAACGTAGATCTACGTTTGGACAGTTGAAGAGTTAAATGAAGAGGATATTTTTTTTTTACATAAAGTAAGGAAAAAAAATTCTAGAGTCAGCACTTAGAGATATAAGGCTGAAAAGTCAGCACTTGTCACTCACCTGACGCCAACATGAAGCCTGCCACTTGCAGATGTGTTGCTGATATACCTTTTTTCTTGTTTTTTTTATTTGTATAATTTTTATGTTGTGATAATGACAATTTGTAGTAGTTCTTGTGATTTCATAGTTAATCTTTCTTCTGACACTAATATTAGGTACTGAAATAGTGCTCAAATAGTCATAAACACAGTGACAGGTGAACATTTTCACCAACCTTAGTCACATACTATTGTCTAGAAATATATACATAGTATTTATAGGTCCCAGCAATATTTTGGATACATGAGAGTATATAATAATAATATGTTCCCTAGAAGCTTGATGTAAGAGTGTATCACTTGTCTTATCACTTCACTCCACTGCTGACAATAATGAGCATTGTCTTATCTTATCACCCCACTAATGACAGTGGCGACATTGGATGAGCGCATCGTCTTATCTCTCCACCAATGAGAGTGGTGGCATATAATGAGCATCGTCTTATCTTATGTCTCCGCTAATGACAGTGGTGACATTTGACGAGCCTTGGCTTTATTTGCTTTAACTCTAACATAAAAACATGTCTGTCTATCTATCTATCTCTCTGTCTGTCTATCTATCTGTCTCAGAGAGCTGCTCATGAACCAGCTATCACAAATGATCACTATCTACAAGCACAGTATAGCACTTTGTCTGGATTTTTGGGGTTATCCTAGGTAATTTACACTATGAATAATTGTATTTACATATGTATTCCTGTGAGATAGAGACAGAGATAGAAAGACATAGATACAGACAGACAAATGGAGAAAGAAACAGCTAATCAACCAGCCAGCTGGCCAGCCAGCTGCCAGCCAGCCTCCTCCTAGCCAGCTGGCCAACCAGTCTGCCAAAATTACAGTTCCAGAATTGTTTCATTTTACTTAGGGCATAGGTTATGGGACATTCTGGCAAGATGATACATTCCTCTTAACCCTTTGACTGTTTTGGTCGTATGGGCATGGGATCAAGTCACTGTTTGACGTATATATATTCAAAAATTCTAGCGGCTTCAAATCAAGCAGGAGAAAGATGGTAGGCCCACATGTGAGAGAATGGGTCTGTGTGGTCAGTGTGCACCATATAAAAAAATCCTGCAGCATGCAGTGCATGAGAAAAAAAAACTCTGACCGCTTTTTTGGATTAAAAGGCCGACTTCGTGGTGATTTTTCGTATGGTATTTATGGTTGTATTCTCGTTTTCTTGGTCTCATTCGATAGAATGGAAAACATATTATAGAAATAGAGGTGATTTTGATTGGTTTTACTATGAACAGAACCTCGAAATGGAGCTCAAAGTAGGGGAAATGTTTAATATTTGCCAATGTTCAAAAGTAAATAAATGATGTTATTGTCCAATAAATGTCCAACTAGCCATTCTAATATGCAGTCATGAATGGGTTGACATTATTTATACAATTATTACAATATTGCAGTAGTCTGCATAACAGTAAATCTTCTATTTTTTGTTTGAATAAAACCTTAAAATAGCAAGAGTAATATCAGAGGGGCCTGGAGACATGACACTGACCAGACTAGCTTGTGCTGCTGGGTCTGGTGCCGTGCTCCTTCCTGGAGTGGAGGTAACCAGACTGGGTGAGTCATTGGGCTAATCCGGGGGGGAAGACCTGCTCCGCATGGGTCAGTAGGCCTGTTGCAGTGTTCCTTCTTATTTTCTTATGTTACCTTTATTGAAGATGTAGTGATGAGTGATGAGACACTGTTTTTCTTGAACACTCTGGGATTTTCAGAGTGATACATGAGTAAAGGTTTCACTTTGCAATCCCCACTAGCATTACAAGAAAACGTGAGAGTTAGCCTGTCTTTCATAGGCTTGTGTCCTGGGAGTGCCTTTTCTTCCCGAGTAATGTAGGACCTGTTTGGCATTTTCTTCCAGAACAGGCCTGTTTTGTCACAATTAAACACTTGCTGGGGTTGGAATTTTTCAGCTTCACCATGCCTTATCACACTGTGTATGCCACTACGATTCTTAAATCTCTCAAACCAACCTTTGCTGGCCTTAAATTCACCAATATGAGCACTAGTTCCAGGCATTTTTTCCTGTTCACCTAGGTGTTAGTCAACTAGTGGGGGGTCACATCTTGGGGGACAAGATTAAGGACCCCAATGGAAATAAGTTAGATTGTCCTCGATGACACACTGACTTCCTTGGGTCATCCTGGGTGGCTAACCCTCGGGGTTAATTGTTTCTTGGTAACTGACTCTCGTTAAGCCACACCAACAACAGTCTCTCCACATCTTCGAATAGTACAGCTGGCGGTGGTGCAGCAGCTGCCGACAGTGGTGCAGCAACAGCTGATGGTGGTGCAGCAGCAGCTGACCGTGGTACGATAGTATTTCTCACCCTTTTTACCATAGGGTTGGCACTAGAAGCTTTTTTTGGGCCCATGGTAGCTTATTTAGCAGTTACAAGCACTAAAAACAATGGAATAATACCGCGTTTGGGATGAATGATATAAGTCGAGTTTTTCTTCGTAGGTTGGGGGAAAACTTTTTATGCTGAAACGCTTCATAAGTTCCTACATAAGTCGAGGGTCCACTGTATTTCATTAGTATGCCTTCCATTCTATTGCCTAAGCACAAAAAACCAGCCAGTTCACTATTAAAACTACTTTATAAAGTGCACAGAATTCAGTAATCTGACCAATTACACACAAAAAAAATACAATTTAACACATCCCCAGGCATTTCCTATATTACACTTGCCTTCCATTTTGAATTCATCACCACATAAAATAATCAATGATTTACCCTATTTGGTCATGATTCACAGTGTACCAATAACTGAATCAGACCTAGTAAAAACCCATTAAACAGACCAAGGGGTGTAGGGAAGCCTTACCCATCCCCAGGAAAATCAGCAAAACTAAAATATTTCTGCTACTTTGAGGCCAATTTCAGACTGCTTCTTGTCCTGGAACCAACCAAATTCATTTCTGTTTCAGTATTCTTCTTCCATTCTATCAAATGATATCAAGAAATAGCCAATAAAGTCATAAAAAATATCCTAGAAAAATGCTTCAAAGTAACTATTCTAAACCAAGCACAAGGTCAGAGTTTTGCTTTTCCCATCACACACTGCATTGGGCAGGATTTTTTTTAAACTGTGTACACTCATAAATCCATTCTCTCATATTGAGGCCAAAATTTATGGCTTTCAGCTTATCTGAGTGAGCTGAGCTCCAGAGGAACCCGGGCATCAATAACATAGATCTAGTGATAGAGAGCGAAATTGTTGACAATGAGATTCTAGGATTTACTGAAACATCATCATAAAATTTCCCTACTAAGAGCATATTTTTGGTGACACGACATAAATAGGAATCACCCGTATTAATCCTAGTAAAACCATTACCTAGAATGATATGCCATGAACACAATACTCTTCTACAGTAATTAATTCAATACCTATTTATGGAGGTCTCTGGAACTTCTATATGTGACTCCTTGGCCTGGTCCTCAGCTTGCTGCTCTTCCTCAGCTAGTTTGAGGTCAGTGAGGAAGTCCTCGGGACATCGTATACCAGCAGCTGACACCAACTCCACATGGCTCACTTCATCTGGCTAAACACATCATCATCATCACTATATAATTAACTACTTCACACTAACTTCACTAAATTCAGCAACAGTAACATTACTAAATTTAGCAATGGTAACAATGACAAAATTCAACAATATTAACGATATTAAATTCAACACTATTAACAATACTAAATACAACATTAACAATGCTAAATTAACAATATTAACAATACTAAATTTAACATTATTAACAATGCTAAATTCAGCAACAGTATTAACAATGCTAAATTCAACAACAGTAACAATGCTAAATTCTACAACAGTAACAATGCTGAATTCAACAAGAGTAACAATGCTGAATTTGACAACAGCAACAATTCTAAATTCAGTAATATTAACAATGCTAAATTCAGCAATATTACAATGCTAAATTCAGTAATATTAACAAAGCTAAATTCAACAACAGTAAAAATGCTAAATTCAACAAGTTACAATGTTAAATTCAGCAACATTAACAATGTTAAATTCAACAACAGTAACAATGTTAAATTCAACAACAGTACACAAATAACCCAAACATAGGAGAGAGGAGCTTACGATGATGTTTCGGTCCGACTTGGACCATTTGTAAATGGTCCAAGTCAGACCAAAACATCGTCGTAAGCTCCTCTCTGATGTGCAGGTTATTTGTGTATTGTTCCAGTCACAGTATTGTGCCTTTCTGTTAATCAACAACAGTAACAATGCTAAATTCAAGAACAGTAACACTATTAACTTCAACAACAGTAACAGTGCTAAATTCAACAAGAGTAACATGTTTAACACAAAAAAGTCTGACTAACAATCTGGATTACAAATGTCCTCTGTACATCAAAGCTACTGAAGCACAAACTAATTTTTTAACCCTTTCACTGTCAAGACCCCGGCTCACAAACATGCTACCAGTGTCGAAGAATTTAAAAAAAAAAAAAAATTTTCTTATGAAATTATCTTTTCCCGATGGTAATGACACCAAAGGTACAAAATATGATGGAAAACTTACAGAATTACGCTCTCGTGAAGTTTGTGGTCTCAGCGATATTTATGCATCAGCAATTTTGCCCAATTTGAGCCCTATTTTCGGCAAATTCCATTGTTCCAGTTGATTAAACTCATAGCTATTGTGCTAGAACTCCATTTGTTCTATTGATTAAAAGAAACCGCCCATTTACCAATTTCAACTACCCAATAAAGTGATCAGAAACTGGTAATTTTACCAATTTCAAACACAAATCAAGTAAGGCCACTTTCAAAATAGGGTCCAGAATTTACTAAACATACATTCCTAGCACTAAAATAACATTTTTCTCTGTTCATTAGTCATGTCACTGGCCCCTCTTATATTACACTTGATTTCCATTTTCAAGTTTTATTCACACAAAAAAATAGATTTAACGTTATGCAGACTACTGCATTATTGTAAAAATGGTATAAATAATATCAGAGCATTTGTGAAAGCATATTAGATCCACCAGTTTATGTGTACTGGATGCACGATGTGATTTGTTTACTCTTGAACATCGGCAAAAATCGAACATTTCCGCTACTTTGAGCAATCTGGACAGTTATTTTGTGCGACAGGGGTCGAGTGACTCTCAAGTTGGTCCTAGTGGCCTTAAAAGACAAAGAAGGGAAGTAACCTCAGAGAGGGACTTGTTACCTAGAGTCCTTATGGATGGGGATTCCCCTTCCAAACAATAATCCGCCCTCCCTCTCTCCTCCACAAAGGAATGTAATAGTGATTTAAATGCTCTTAATTTATTTTATTTAGTTCTCCTTGTCTTGTGTATGTAAATCTATAATTAATCTTTAAAAAATTATTTTTTTTTGTGAATATTTTTAGGTGTCTTGAACGGATTAATTGTACTTACATTAATTCTTATGGGAAATACTGCTTTGAATTTAGGCCGTTTCGAATTTAGGCTGGCCTTCTGGAACGGATTACAGGCAAAAAACAAGATTCCACTGTACTTATTATATTCAAACATATACATGTATTACAAAGCAATATGTAAGAGTACTCACAATTTCTTTATCCACAAGTTCTAACGACTTGAGATTCAAGTAAGCAACGTCTCCAGAGGTCTCCACCATTTCTGTTTCCTGACTGCAAATAAAGCAGTTTAATGTTTATAGTCAGTGTACACAGTAATAACTTCAACAAAATATTCATCAAACATTACAAGAGTAAATATTTCACCAATGTTTGTCCTCATAAATCAGACATTCAAGTACCTGCTACTGTAATTCCCTCTTATTATATTCATGGGGAAGCACTAAACTAATCTTAGGATGAGAACATTAGCTCCATTTCCTTTTATCAAGAGCCCTTCACCAGCACCAAGTTATCCGAGGATGAGAACACTAGCTCCAACTCCTTGTATCAAGAGCACTTCACCAGCACCAAGTTACTGAACACAAAAGGAATTCTATTTCAACTGAGCTAATAAAAATAAGCAGATAATGTGAAGGGATCAATAAATATTTAAAATATTACTTGCCAGACTACTGACCTTACCTTTACTAATACTGTACTTTAAGCTTCACAAAGCATCACAAACAACTAAGAGAGTTCAGCATGAACACAAAGATACAAGCTGAAGAACATGCTTTTACTGAGAGAGATTTCACCCTGTGTAAAGCTTTAATATGACCTGTTAAAGCTTGACACAGCATAACACTCTCCCAAAGAAAGCTGAAGCCAATGTCTTCGTGTACATAATTCTGAACAGTGAGCTGTTTCATCCAATAGGGTTCAGTGGAGTTTCTTGTGAAGTTTTGTTTCCATGACAATATCACATACTGGCAATAACTTACAGCAAATAAAATATCATATATTGGCAAAGAACTACTCACACTACTATACGCTTTTTTGAAAATGGGGCAGTCAAGAGTAAATGTTTCATATTCACCTCCTTCGCCGCATACAATCACCGGTATTTTTCTTTCTGTGAAAAAGAAAACAATGAAGTAGGGTCTTCTGCAGTATTGTAAACAACAACTTAACAGTTCTTATTGAACAATAAAATAAGTCTAGCTAACAATATCCCAGATACCTAAACCCACATAAGCAATTATCTTACATTTACTTAACTCCAACAACTACCCCTAAAGTAATAATCTTACATTTACTTAGCCACAATAAGTACCCAAGAAGTAATTATTTTTTTTTTTTTATTATCACACTGGCCGATTCCCACCAAGGCAGGGTGGCCCGAAAAAGAAAAACTTTCACCATCATTCGCTCCATCACTGTCTTGCCAGAAGGGTGCTTTACACTACAGTTTTTAAACTGCAACATTAACACCACTCCTTCAGAGTGCAGGCACTGTATTAATTAACCTTACCTTCATGCACATCTCTGACTGCTTCCCATTAAAGAAATAATTTTACATTCAACTATACCACACTTATGATAATAAAAACACATTTGCAAACCTTGGATATCTTTATTGCCTAATCATTTCACTTATTGAACAAGCTTCCTCAGTGAATGCAGCACAGGAAGCAGTAGAAATAATGGTGACATTGTTTAGCAAAGACTTTGCACTGTACCAAGATACTTGTCTGACACAGCAACATCATGGTGTCATATTACTGATGGTATACAATAAGTTGATATATAAGGCACATTTGCAACACCATAGTATCTTGGTACAGGGAAAGTCTTCTGCAGCTTCTTTCCTGAACCACTGCTCAGCATGACCTACTATCACCACTCGTGGGCCACACTCTCCCCCATGCCCTCGACCCCCACCTACTTCATCTCACCTATACTTTAGTACATAAGTTCTGGCTCTTGCCTATACTTTAATCTTGAGGGACTGATTACCTCCCACCGATACTATATCTACCGCTTCCAGTGTTGCATTCACCTTTATCCAACTGAGGCAACCTGTTGTACAAGCAAAACGTTTTGGCAATAAATATACCCATGTTTAAACCAATACTGTTTCTGATATATGTAATGAAAATATCAGATGGGACTGAGTCAGATGCATTTCTATTTGCTGACGATATACAATGACGGTAAAACCCAATGAGGGCAAGGAAAGGCTACAAATGGATCTGGACAAACTGAGATAATTCAATCCCACCAAGTGCACTGCTTTGAAGATTGGGGAAGGGTAAGAAGACCAATACAGAGTACAGATTCAGGGGACAGAGACTGCAGACCTCACTTTTAGACCCAGGAGTGAGCATATTGCTAAGCATATCACTAGCAGCACATATCAACTGAATAAGTTTTACAGCCACTGATCATCTGGCAAATCCAAGGTTAGCCTTCAGGGAAAATCAAAAAAATCATTCAAGAAAAAGCATGCTAAAAAAAATTTTATAAAGAGCAGTGATGTGCAACTAGACTGGTCTCAAAGTTAAGGGTATTGAGTTTTTGAGGAAGGCTAAAGAACTGACCTGATGACATCAGAGTACAGCTGAACATGGTAGACAGAAAAGCGACATACAATATATTGGGAAATTTGAAAGGGTAAAAAGTATAAACAGGTACGTGGGGGCATACTTGGCATTAACCCTTTCAGGGTCCGTGCCACAGATCTACGGCTTACGTTTTGGGTCCAAACTGTAGATCAAAACCATGAGCTCAGCTCACTCTGATAAGCTAGAGCAGTAAAATTGGGCAATAGATATGAGAGAATACATCTATGTGGTATGTTTTGCACCACAAAAACAACCCCCTGCAGCACACATAGTGCATAATGAGAGAAAAAAACTGAGACCGTAATTTTCGATTAAAAAAACGAATTTGCAGTTTCTCGTATGTTTTTTATAGTTGTATTTGCAATTTCTTGGTCTCATTTGATAGAATGGAAGATAACTACAGAAACAGAGATGATTTTGATTGGTTAATTACCCGGAAATGCTTGAAACTGAGCTCAAAGTAGCAGAAATGTTAAATTTTTGCCGATGTTTAACCCTTTCAAGGGTCCGTCCCGTAGATCTACGGCTTTACGGTGATGTCCAAACCGTAGATCTACGCCATGAGCTCAGCTCACTCTGATAAACCAGTGGTACATTTGGGGCCTAGATATGAGAGAATACATCTATGTGGTATGTGTGCACCACATAAAACAGAAACCGCAGCACACTGTGTATAAGAGAGAAAAAACTGAAATCATGATTTTTCGATTAAAACAGCGACTTTGCAGTGTTTTTCGTATGTTTTTTATAATTGTAATTTGCGATTTCTTGGTCTCATTTGATAGAATTTAAGACATATTACAGAAATAGAGATGATTTTGATTGGTTTTAAACACTGGAAAGCTTTAACTGAGCTCAAAGTAGCGGAAATGTTAAATTTTTGCCGATATTCAAGAGTAAACAAACGACCTCACACATCTAATACACATCAGCTGGTGGGTCTAATATACATTCACAAATATGGTGATGATATTATACAATTATTACAGTATTGCATAACAGTAAATCTTCTATTTTTTGGTGTGAATAAAAATTCACTATGTGAATAAAAAATCAAAATGGAATTTATTTGTAAAGCCTCAAAATGTAACTAATGAACAGAGGAAATGTTAGTTTAGTTCCAGGAATACCTACATTGTTTATTCTGGAGCCTATTTTGAAATTGGAATATTTTGAACTTTGTGTTAAATTGGCCAAATTAACAATTTCCGATCACTTTATTTTGTAGTTGAAACAGTTGATTTGGCGATTTCTTGTGCTCAATCGATAGAATAGAAGTAATACTAGTGAAATAGCTAAGAATTGGTTGATTGGAATAATGTAATTGGCCTAAAATGGGAGTCAAAGTCGGCAAAATCGCCGACTCGTAAATATCGCTGACACATCAAAATTCGCGAGAGCATAATTTCGTCAATTTTCCACCATTATTATTATTATAATCAAAAAGAAGCGCTAAGCCACAAGGGCTATACAGCGCTGCAGGGTAGGGAAGGAAAACAAGGGAATTGGATGCAGGAGGGAGGGGGATGATCAGCAGGTTACAGAAAACAGCGGGGGAGGGGATAGTACGGGGGTAAGGGTAGCAAGAGATACAAGTAGAAAGGGCTGAAAGTATCAGAATTTGTGAAGTAAGTCAGTCGTTGTCAAAAAGTCAATAAGAGAGTCCGGATGAAAGGTGGGTCCATCAGCGAGAAGGGAAGGTAAAGAGAGAGCAGCGGGGCGAAGACGACGACAGAGGTAAATTCTGCGTGCTCGTTGATAAAGTGGGCAGTCCAACAGAATGTGGCTGACTGATAATGGAGCTTGGCAATTCTCACAGAGAGGAGCAAGACGCCTCTCCATGAGATATCCATGAGTAAGACGAGTATGGCCAATGCGAAGACGGGAGAGAGTAGTCTCCCAACCTCGACACTGGTGATAAGAAGACGGCCAGTAACCTATACTCGGTTTTAATCGACTGAAGTTTGTTGCCGAGCATAGTAGACCAACGTTGTTGCCAACGGGTGTGAAGGTGGGAAGATATTACAGCAAAATAGTCCGTACATGGAATACCTCTATAAGAAACTGGTAGGTCATGTACTGCTGACCGCGCAGCAGTGTCTGCCTGTTCATTGCCCTGTACGTCAAATGACCAGGGACCCAACAAAAAACAATATCTTTATGCTTAGTAAAGATGCGGCGTAGCCAAA
>NC_069441.1:1041753-1069253 GCF_026875155.1 Cherax quadricarinatus
CAAAATTTTAGATGTAGGCCACCAGCCTTCTCAGTAATTTGAGGTCGCTAGAATTTTGGCTAGTTTTAACGGTTTGGACCCACAACTCAAAGCCATAGAACTACGGCACGAATGCTGAAAGGGTTCAGTAATAGGCTGAATTATAATCCTTGACATTTTCTGTTCTTTTAATCACATTGAACATTATTACGCTCACACACTACTTGTTATCAACATGGATCTTAAACTCATCAAGGAGATACTTTGATGCTGGTGAAGAGCTTTTGATCCATGGCATTGGAACTCTCCCCACTGTATACTAATCAACCCATATTACTTCCCATTTTCCAATCACTGTATGACACTTGTGGGTTTAGCACTTGCCCTTGAATATAAAAAATAAAAAATTATAATAATGAAATTTGATATAATTTAATGTTTACAGTTATCAGCCCTTCGAAGATGACATCGACTCACCTGAGGTGCCGGATGACCTTCACCCGGGTGTTATTCGCACAGTTACCGGCTTCACTTTTGCTGGCAGCTTCTCGGGCAACACTGCAGATGAAGCTATCCTCAAATTGAAAGGTATGAAGGAGGTTTGAACCTAACTTGAGCACATTCACTACCAATCTGTACTGTATTATCTTGCACAAGTCACTGAGTTGCTGGTATTTATTGAAGCTGAATTCGGTGTCCTGTTGTGCTTTCGTTTATTATGTGAAAAATGCTTTGTAACTGGAGCTGACATCCTGTATAAGTTTGTGTGTGTGTTTGTGTGTGCATGCAAAATGTGGCTATGTTCATATGTGCAATAACATTTTTATAATTGCTTACATCCAAGGTTGTAGGTTGGCAGACAGCAACCGCCCAGGGAGGTACTACCCTCCTGCCAAGTGAGTGTAAAATGGAAGCCTGTAATTGTTTTATGTGATGGCAGGATTGCTGGTGTCTCTTTTCTGTCTCATAAACACGCAGAATTTCAGGTATGTTTTCCAAACTTATACTTAAACTTAGCTCACACTTCACATGCATGTACAAGTGTATATATACACACCCCTCTGGGTTTTCTTTTATTTTCTTACCAGTTCTTGTTTATTTCCTTATATCTCCATGGGGAAGCAGAACAAAATTTTTCCTCTATAAGCCATGTGTGTCGTAAGAGGTGACTAAAATGCCGGGAGCAAGGGCTAGTAACTCCTTCTCCTATGTACATTATTAAATTTAAAAAAGAGAAACTTTGGTTTTTCTTTTTAGGTCACCCTGCCTCGGTGGGATGTGGCTGATCTGTTGAAAAAAAAAATGCATACTGCTACAGGTGCAGAGTTAGGCTCGTGGTGTCTTACCATCAGTACAATGGACCCTCGGTTTTTGTGTTTAATCTGCTCCAGAGCCATTGGCCAAAACTAAAAATCGGCCAAAACCAAAACCATTTTCCCCCATGAGAAATAATGTAAATGGAATTAATCCATTCCAGACACCCAGAAGTATCAACAAACAAATTTTTTTTACCTTAACCCTTTCACTGTTTCGGTCGTTTATGTACGTCTTAAGCACCACTGTTTCTGACGTATTTATACGTGTAAATTCTAGTGGCTTCAAATCCAGCGGGAGAAAGCTGGTAGGCCCACATGTGAGAGAATGGGTCTGTGTGGTCAATGTGCACCACATGAAAAAAATCCTGCAGCACGCAGTGCGTAATGAGAAAAAAAAACTGACCGTTTTTTTGGATTAAAACTCCGACTTTGAGTTGTATTTTCATTTAGTATTTATCATTGTATTTTCGTTTTCCTGGTCTCAGGTGATAAAATGGAAAACATATTACAGAAATAGAGATAATTTTCATTACGTTTACGATGAAAACGACCTTGAAATTGAGCTCAAAGTAGTGGAAATGTTCGATTTTTACCTATGTTCAGGAGTAAGCAAATCACACCACACGTCCAATACACTTCAACTGGGGAGTCTAATATTCTTTCACTAGTGCACCGATATTATTTATACCATTTTTACAATAATGAAGTAGTCTGCATAACAGTAAATTTTGTATTTTTTGTATGAATAAAAACTCAAAATAGAAAGCAATAGTAATATAAGAGGGGCCTAGAGACATGACTAATGAACAGAGGATATGTTATTTTAGTGCCAGGAATGTCTACATTGTTTATTCTGGACTCTATTTTGAAATTGGCATCTTTTTTAATTTGCAAGAAATTGACCAAATTGCCAATTTCTGACCACTTTATTGGGTAGTTCAAATCAGTAAATGGGCGGTTTTTGTGTACTCCACAGATAGACAAAAAGGAGTTCTAAAGAAATAGCTATGAGTCTGGTCAACTGGAACTAAGGAATTGGCCAAAAACAGGGGTCAAATTTGGTTTAAATCGCCGATGCGTATATGTCCCGAGACCGCTAACTTTAGGGGAGCGTAATTCCATGAGTTTTTGACCAAATTTCGTACTTTTGGTGTCATTACCATCGGAAAAGATTCTCTATCATTTCATAAGAAAAACTAATTAATTTTTTTCCCCAAAATATATCGACATAGAATGACAGTTTCAGAAAGGGGCCTGTGACAGTCAAAGGGTTTTAAAAATAGATTTACATGCACAAAAGAATGAAAACATTTACCTTTAAATTTAAGGCTGTTGTTGATGGATGGAAGACATCTGTTTCAGACATCCAAAAGTATTTAACAAAATAATTTTTTTACATGAAATATACATTTCACTACACAGAAAACAATAATACATGAAGAATAAAATAATAATAACATCACACTTGCCTTTATTGAAGATATGGTGATATTGAAGATATATGAAGATATTGGTTTAGTAGGTTGGAGTAGACGCATCCACCAGGGAGGTACTACCGTCTGCCAAGTCGAGTGTTAAAACGAAAGCCTGTTAATTGTTTTACACATACTGGTAGGATTGATGGTGTCTTTTGTCTGATCTCATAATATGGCATAGTTACAGTACGTCTGCTACTTCTACTGACACTTAGGTCACACTACACATACACTGTACACGTTTATTTATACACACTTCATGCAGAGTTTTCTTTGATTTTATCTTAATAGTTCTTGGGTCTTTATTACTTTTCCTTTTATATACATTTGGGAAGTTGGAATAAGATTCTTTCTTCAGTAAGCATTGCGTGTTTGTAAAAGTCAACTAAAATGCGGAACAATGGGCAGTAACCCTTTTCTGTAAAGGTTTACTAAGAAGAATTTTAAGATGAAAATTGTCTCAAAGTGGGATGTCTGAATGTGCATGGATGTTGTGCAATTGATAAGAAAGAGATTGTTGTGGATGTTATGAATGAGAAGAAGATGGACTGTCCTGGCTTTAGGAAGCAAGCTGAAGGCGGGGCGTTGGTGAGGTTCAGTGGTGAGGAATAAATGGATTGGTCAGGGGGTTTCAAAATACAGTTAGAGGCTAAAGAGGTGAGTAGCAATAAATGTTGAAGGGAAAAGATATGGCGGAAAAAGAGGGACTATAAATGTATTAATTCAAGGATTATGTGTAGTAAAATAAAGGTAGGATGGGAAAAAAGTGGGTATAGTAAAGTATATGGGGGTCCCAAACCTGGAGAAGAGAGAAGTTAGAGGAGAGAGAGGAGATTTTGGGAAATGTGAGTGAATGCGTGGGGAGTTTTGAAGCAAGTGTAGAGTGTACTTGTGGTTGGGGATTTCAAGTGCTTAAGTAAAAAATGTTGTTGTGGCGAGGGAGTAGCTAGGTAATTTGGGGCGGTGAAACGGGTAAAATGTAAATGGGGCGCCTGTTAATTGAGCTATGTGTAGAAAGAGATTTGGTAATAAGTAATACATATTTTATGAAAATGAGGATAATAATTATTCAAGGTATGATGTAGCACGTAATGGAACGTACAGTAAGGCCCCACTTTACGGCGATTCCGCTAATACGGCTGATGTCAACATTATGACCAAAATTTGCTATCGCTCAAGCGGTCCTTTTAAATACGGCGCCCACCCCCCCACCCGGTTTGTTTTCATTTTCGTGACCACATTTATTTATGTCAGAAACTTTCAAAATTTTCAAGTGTTTTAATAGTTACTGCATATTCTTATATGTATTTGATAATTAATTTACGTGCTACATGTACCATAAATATAACTTACACACTGTGATGGTGGGTGCAGTTACACATTAAAATCCTAAGTTTCTCTACTATGACTCCAATACTACGTTAATAAATAATCACTCTTGGGCTCACTTAATGTCTTATTTTACATCCAATATAGGAATTTTCATTAATCCTTATATGATATTTCCTCAAATTATATATGAACCCATTACATTAGCATATAACATGATACATACACTAAGAAAATAATTGATGTAAAAATATGAGTTTTGTTTACAAAGCTGCTGTGAAGGGTTAGCGTCGGTGAATTAAGTTTTTCTCTCTAGTCAAACACTGGGGCGGGGGTAACTGTAGGAAAAGTATTCTTTCGTTATTGCCTTTACTCTGTGTATTAGCTGGTTCACGATGCTTGTGGGTTTAGTGCTTTTTATAATAAATATTAATTATTATTGGTAATATTATTATAACAATAATAATAAATTGTTATTAATTTTAATATTATTATTAATATTATTTATTTTATAGGTAGTAGGTAGGTAGACAGCAACCTCACCAGGGAGTACGACCGTAGTTCCTTGCCAGTTGATGAAACGAAACCGTAACTGTTTGTGCATGATGGTAGTATTGCTGGTGTCTTTTTCTGTATCATTAAACAAGTAGATAACAGGGATATCTTGCTACTCCAACTTTCACTTTGGTCACAATTCAAAGACATGCACATGCATATATATATTCATACATATAAGTTCTTTCTCCTTTTTCTACTTAGCTCTGTTTTCTATCTTTAATTTCTTCTTATTTGTCCATGGGGAAGTGGAAAAGGAATCCTTTCCTCCGTATAAGCCATGCGTGTCGTATTGAGGCGACTAAAATGCGGGAGGCAATGGGTAGTAACCCCTTTCCTTAGACATTTTACTAAAAAAAGAGACTCTCCCAACTTAATTAAAATGGGATGCTTGAATCGTGCTTGGATGTAGTGCAGATGACAAAGAAACAGATGATTGCTGATGTTATGAATGAAAGAAGTTGGATGTCCTGGCCCTAAAGCGAAACAAAGCTGAAAGGGGGTAGGGGAGTTTCGGTGGGGGGAAATAATGGGATTAAAATCGGCGTATCTGGGAGAGTTAGAGCAAAGGAAGGGGTAGCAGTAATGTTGAATGATCAGTTATGGAAGGTGGAAAAGGAATATGAATGTGTAATGCAAGAATTATGTGAATTAAACGTTAAAAAGGGGCTTTGGGATGCGAGAAGTAGGTCAACCACAAAGCGTGTATGCACCTGGAGAGAGAGGAATGCAGAGAGAGAGAGAGAGATTTTTGGGAGATTTAAAGTGATGTATTAGGAGCCTTTGAAACCAAGTGAGAGAGTATTTGTGGTAGTGGACCTGAATACTAAAGTAGGAGAAAACTTTTTATGAGAGGGTGTTGGTAGGTAAGTTTGGGGTCCAGGTGTTTCATGATAAATGGAGCTTTTGATTGACTTTGTATAGAAAGGGGTTTTTTGTTATAGGTAATCCATATTTTAAGAAAAAGAGTCATAAATAAGTATGCATGATATGATGTAGGGACGTAAATGACAGTAGTTTGTTGGATTATGTATTGGTAGTTAATAGACTGTGAGGAGGACTTTCAGGATGTGCATGTTATAGAGGGGCACAGATATATAAGATCACTTCTAGTTGTTGCCTACATGAGAGTAAAGGTAGATGGGAAATACAAGGAGGTATGAAAGCATCATGGAAGAGAGAGGTGAAGATTCATAAACCAAAAGAGGAGGCAGTTAGGCGAAAGATATAACAGCTATTGGAGGATTAGATGGGCTTAATGAGAGCAAGGCAATGGGGGCGAAGAGGTATGGGGTAGGTTTAAAAATGTAGTAGTGTTAGAGTGTTCAGCTCAGAGGTTTGTGGTTACAGGCAAAGTGGGATGTGGGAGGGAAAGCGAGCGATTGGTGGAATGATGTCGTAAAGCAGAGTAGTAAGGAGAAAAAGTAGCATATGAGAACTTTTTACATGTAGAAGTGATGCAAGGAGGGAAGAGTTATTATGGAGAAGAAAAAGAGAAGAGGTTATGAGAGTGGTGAAGCAATGTAAAAAGGAGAGCAATGACGAGAGTGGGTGAGTGTTTTTCACACAAATTTTGTTGAAAATAAAGAATAAAGTTTTGGAGGTGAGATTAAAGTTAACCCTTGACTGTTTCCGTCGTTTAAATACGTCATACGAGCCAATGTTTCTGACTTATTTATACGCATAAATGCTAGCAGCTTCAAATCAAGCAGGAGAAAGCTGGTAGGCCCACATGTGAGAGAATGGGTCTCCATGTCAGTGTGCACACATATAAAAAAAAATCGGGGAGCAGTGGTGCATTGTGGGAATGCCCATTTCAGTTGTCATTTTTCAGCATGTCTAGCGGTTAAGAAATATGTGATTCCCATCAAATCTGGGACTCTTCTCTTCCCAAGTGATGCTCTAAACAGATGGAAGGAGTCAGTAGTGAAGTCAATTTCATGATTTGGAGGAGTGTGAGGACAAAAGCAATGGGAGGAGGAGTGAGGGGAGGAGGGAGGAAGAGGAAGGAGGAGGAGGAGGAGGAGGAAGGAGGAGGAGGAGAAGAGGAGGAGGGGAGGAGGGAGGAGGAAGTAGAAGATGTAATATATTGTTCCCTTGAAGCAAGGAAAAAAAAAAAGGTCACACCATGACAGTTGGGACAAGATAAGGGGAGATAACATCTGATAAAGCTGACTTGATTACGAGCGTTTTAAAAGGAGGGTTAATATTACATGACAATAGCCCTCCCTTTGTTTTTGCTCGGTACACAAACATTTCTGTCTGCTTATTTGTCTGTCTGTCACAGCTCACTGGTCTGGTCCATCTCAGTGCTCTCTGTCTCAGCAGAGAGCCACAAGACTGAGTCTTTACACGTTTACTACATCTTCAAGCAGAGTATAGCTACTTTTGATCTGGATTTCTTGGGTTATCCTAGGTTATTACACTATGTTTACTTGTATTTATGTGTACCTGGTCGAGGACAGAGATAGCAACAGGTAGAAATAGAGACAGATTGAAAGATATAGAAATGAGGAGAGAAAGATAATTAGATAGAATGGAAGGAGGGGTAAGCAGCATCGACCCCATTGTTTAGACAAGGCGGTAGGGGTTAGTGATATGAGACAATATGTCACTTTGACCAGCTGCGACTCATGACTCAAAACAATTTAAGCCACACACTCGCAAAAGACAAGGAGGAGGAGTAGGAGGAGTTGGAGGAGGAGGGGAGTGGAGGAGGGGAGAGTTGGAGGAGGAGGAGGAGTTGGAGGAGGAGGGAGGAGTTGGATGAGGAGGAGGAGTTGGATGAGGATGAGGGAGTTGGAGGATGAGGAGGGAGTTGGCGGAGGAGGAAGGAGTTCGGAGTTGGATGAGGAGGAGGAGTAGGAGTAGGAGGCTGTATTTGGAGTTGGAGGAGGAGGAGTAGTTGGAGCTTGGGTTGGGTACGAGGAGGAGGACGGATGAGCTTGGAGTTGGAGGCATCGCCCGAGGCTATGAGGAGGAGGAGGAGTTGGAGTTGGAGGAGGAGGAGTGAGAGTTTGGAGTTGGAGTTGAGGAGGCAGGTGGAGTTGGAAGTTGGAGTTGGAGGAGGAGGAGATGATTGGAGTTGGAGTAGGTGGAGGAGGAGTTGAGTTGGAGTTGGAGTTGGAGTTGGAGGAGGAGGAGTTTGGAGTTGGAGGAGGAGGAAGTTGGAGTTGGAGGAGGAGGAGTTGGAGTTGTGAGGAGGAGGAGTTGGAGTTGGAGGGGAGGAGTTGGAGCTTGGAGAGAGGAGGTGTTTGGATTGGGAGGAGGAGGAGTTTGGAGTTGGAGGAGGAGGAGTGGAGTGGAGGAGGAGTTGGAGTTGGAGGAGGAAGGAGTAGGAGTTTGAGTTGGAGGAGGTGGAGTGGGAGTTGGAGGAGGAGGAGGAGGAGTTGAGAGTTGGATGAGGAGGAGTTGGAGTTGTGAGGAGGAGGGAGTTGGAGTTGGAGGAGGAGGAGATGGAGTTGGAGGAGGGAGGAGGGGGAGCTTGGAGTTGGAGTTGAGTTGGGGAGGAGGAGGAGGATGAGGTGGAGGAGGAGGAGGAGGAGGAGGAGGAGGGGAGGAGGAGGAGGAGGAGGAGGAGGAGGAGTGGAGGAGGAGGAGGAGGAGGACGGAGGGGATGGAGATGGAGGCAGGAGGTGGAGGAGGAGGCGGTGGAGGAGGGAGGAGGAGGAGGCGGGGAGGGGGGAGGTGGAGGAGGAGGTGGAGGAGGAGGAGGAGGAGAGGAGGAGGAGGAGGAGGAGTGGAGGAGGAGGAGAGGAGGAGGAGGAGGAAGGAGGAGGAGAGG
The DNA here is from genome assembly GCF_026875155.1 of Cherax quadricarinatus. Lineage (NCBI taxonomy): Eukaryota > Metazoa > Arthropoda > Malacostraca > Decapoda > Parastacidae > Cherax > Cherax quadricarinatus. The sequence continues at coordinate 1,050,192 of NC_069441.1, forward strand.
AGGAGGGAGGAGGAGGAGGGGGAGGAGGAGGAGGAGGAGAGGAGAGGAGGAGGAGGAGGAGGAGGAGGAGGAGGAGGAGGAGGAGGAGGGGAGGAGGTGGAGGATAGGAGGAGGAGGAGGAGGAGGAGGGGTGGTGGAGGAGGAGGTGGAGGAGGCGGAGGCAGGGAGGAGGAGGAGGAGGAGAGGAGTGAGGAGGAGGAGGAGCGGGAAGGAGGAGGAGGAGGAGGAGGAGGAGGAGGAGGAGGAGGAGGAGGAGAGGAGGAGGAGGAGGAGGAGGAGGAGGAGGAGGAGGAGGAGGAGGAGCGAGGAGGAGGAGGGAGGTGGAGGGGTGAGGAGGAGGAGGTGGAGGAGGAGGAGGAGGAGGAGGAGGAGGAGGAGGAGGAGGAGGAGGAGGCAGGAGGAGGTGGGAGGTGGAGGAGGAGGAGGAGGAGGAGGAGGAGGAGGAGGAGGTGGTGGTGTTGGTATGGTGGTGGGGTGGTGGTGGTGGTGGAGGTGGTAGGTGGATGGTGGTGGTGGTGGGGTGGAGGAGGTGGTGGTGGTGGAGGAGGTGGTGGTGGGAGGTGGTGGTGGTGGAGGAGGCGGAGGAGGAGGAGGTGGAGGTGGTGGTGGTGGTGGTGGACGGTGGTGGTGGGGGTGGAGGAGGAGGTTGAGGTTTGTTTGTTTGTTTGTTTTTGTAAACAAGTTTTTGTAAACAAATATATGTAAATTTGTTTGTTAAGCTTATTGTTTGTATAACAACGTGTGTATATATATCATTGCACCTTACTTTGGTCTCATAGGCCACAGAGTTATGTGAAAAATAAAATAGTGAAAAAAACAAAAAATCCTTCAATTAAAAAGTAAACTAAAGTTTTACGGGGTGAGCGGCAGTCGCCGCTGTTGCTACGGCGGATCTTTTCAGCAAACTTTCACGGCTCTCTATATTCTCGGTAAGTACCGATGGCAAAAGTTTTTTTTTGGACTAAAACTCAGAAAAGTATAATCTTAACATTTCATAGAAAAATAATTTTTTTTTTTTTTGAATATTGGCGAATAGAAAGACAGTTCAGAGAGGGGCCTGCGATCAGTCAAACAGGTTAGGAAGCCTAGTGAACAAAATGGAATTTGTCAGTTGAAAAAAATAGGAGGGGAGAGGTACCTAAATGGAGAGTTAGAGGTATTGGGCAGATGGACGGGAATTTTTGAGAAATTGTTAAATGTTGATGAAGATAGGGAAGCTGTGATTTCGTGTATAGGGCAAGGAAGGGGGGGAATAAACATCTTGTAGGGAGGTGAGGAAGAGCCGTTGTAAGTTGTGGGGGAAGTTCGTGTGGCAGTAGGTAAATGAAAGGAGGTAAGGCAGAAGGGGACTTGATGGGATAAAGATAGGAAATGTTTAAAAAAGCAGGTGGGGATATAGGTTAGGAGTGGTTGGGCATTTATTTAAATAATGTTTGGAATGAGGGTAAGCGTCCTACGGGATTGGCAAGAGAGCATGCAGAGTTTCCTTTGTATAAAGGCAAAGGGGGACAAAAAGAGAGTGCAAAAATTATAGGGTTTAAGTTCTGTTGAGTATCACATGGGTTAAAGTGTAGGGTAGAGTTTTTATTGAAAGATTAAAAGTAAGATGAGAATAGGATAGCAGAATGAACAAGGAGCTTTAGGAAAGGGTAGGGGGATGTGTGGACAGGTGGTTTACAGGAACCAATAAAAATGTGAACAGTATTTAGATATGCTATAAAGAGGTCTTTGTGGCATTTATGGATTTGGAAAAAGGCGTATGACAGGGTGGATAGGGGCAATGTGGCAGATGTGCAGCAGGTGTTATGGTATGGTGTAGGAGGTAGGTTACTGAAAAGCATTGAAAATTTTTTGCGAGGATAGTGAGGCTCAAGTTAGAGGTACATAGGAAAGAGGGAAATTTTTTCCAGTTAAGTAGCGCCTTAGACAAGGATGTGTGCTGTCACCGTGGTTGTTTAATATATTTATAGATGGGGTTGTAAGAGAAGTAAATGGAGGGTCTTAAAGAGGTTGTGGAGTTAAAAAGATAAGATTCCACAACATAAAGTGGGAGTTGTCACTGTTGCTCTTTGCTGATGACACGGTGTTTGGCGAGATTTAAGAAGAGAAGTTGCAGAGATTGGTGGATGAATTTGGTAGGGTGTGCAATAGAAGAAAATTAAAAGTGAAATACAGGAAAGTGTAGGTTTTGAGGATAAACAAAAGATTAGGTGATGAAAGATCTGGATATGAGATTGGAGGGAGAGAGTATGGAGGAGGTGAATGTATTCAGATATTTTGGGAGTAGAACGTGGCAGCGGATGGGTCTTTGTGAAGGTTGAGGTGAATCATAGATTGATGAGGGGAAGGAGAGTTGGACGTGGTTGCCACTTAGGAGTCTGTGGAGACAAAGAACTTTTTCCTTGGAGGCAAAGAGGGGAATGTATGAGATTTTATAGTTTACCAACACTCTTTATGGATGTGAAGCATGGGTGATGAATGTTGCAGCGAGGAGAAGGCTGGAGGCAGTGGAGATGTCATGTCTGAGAGGCAATGTGTGTGTGAATATAAATGAAGAGGAATTCGTTGTTTGGAATTAGGAGGAGGTTTGGGGGCCGGGGATTACCAAAACTGTTGTCCAGAGGGCTGAGGAAGGGTTGTTGAGGTGGTACTTCGGACATGTAGAGAGAATGGAGCGAATACAGGAAGACTTCAAGAGTGTGTACAGTTCTGTAGTGGAAGGACGGCAGGATAGGGGGTCGGCCCCTAGGAAAAGGTTGGATGGGAGGGGGTTAAAGGTGGTTTTGTTGTGCGAGGGGGCTTGGACTTACAGCAGGCGTGGTGAGCGTGTTTGATAGGAGTGAATGGAGACGAATGGTTTTAATAATTGACGTGATGGTGGAGTCGTGAGCAAGTAACATTTTATGAAGGGGTTCAGGGAAACCGGAGGCCGGATATGGTCCTGAGAGATGGGAGTACAATTGCCTGCACTCTGAAGGAGGGGGTGTTAATGTTTGCAGTTTAAAAACTGTAGTGTAAGCACCCTTCTGGCAAGACCAGTTGATGGAGTGAATGATGGTTGAAGTTTTTCTTTTTCGGGCCTCCCTGCCTTGGTGGGAATCGGCAGCTGTGATAATAAAAAATGAAATAATAACTATTAATTATCTTCATTCACTCTAAAAATGGTGTTGTTGCTGTTTGTTTATTCTTGAACTAACTTGATCAACTTATTGTACACAATGTAAGAGGTAATTATTATTAAAGTAAAAAAATATTGACGGTAAATGTTTACAAACTCTTACTAATGGACGTAAATGAACTAAAAGTAGACAAAAATGCATACGCATTTAGTTCACCTAACCAATGTGGATCGCCCCACTTTTTTAACCTTATTTTGGTTTGATTTCACGTTTGTGTCCTTAATTTGTCTCAACTCTGTATCTCTTTTTCTCTCTCGTATACTCTTTCGTTAATAGTTGGATCTCATTGACGATGGCATTCTAAGGTTAGCTGTGAAGAAAAGAGAAGTCGTAAGCCTCTTGCTTTAAGTGCCACGTTAGAGGGATGATGGTGTGCCATTCTGATTTTTATTCAATAAACACCTGCCATTCACCTATCAACACATTAATATTAATATTTTAAGGGTAAAGTATAAGTGTTCTATGTGTGTATCTTACCTTTTATTGTGTTTTTAATGGCCTATTTCTATTGACTATCTTTTTATAAGCTTCAGTTAAACTTGTTGTCTGGCATTTATTGCATATTTAATGTGTGCTTTGATAATAATACTTGTGAGCTGTGTGGTAGCCGGGTGGAAAGGGAACAAACATAACGTTTTCTCTGTTCAGCCTTCAGAGAAATAGTTGTTATGAAATCTGCGTTGGTGCCCAGCCACTCCCGCGCTCCGCTTTTGTTTACAATTTTCGGCAGAATTACTTCATTACTTTCTACTTCGTTTATGATGCATCTAAAGGTAAGCTGTTTAAAATGATTAAAATTCAGTGATCAAGGCAAGCTCGATGTTATAATATGGCATGGGGGCCACAAGTGTAGGTAGCCAGTAGGTGTAGCCCCAGGGGGGCACTCCTACCAGCTACCTACATTGACTTTATACAAATAATATACTCACCTCTCTTCCTATATTAGACCTACAATATTTTAGGTAATAATGAGTGTAACTGGTTTGAGCATTTTACCTCTCTGGGATGTTTTTAAAATATCGTTATTAAGTATGAGACGGGGAGCAGTGCTGACTAACACCTGGCTACATGCACCTGATTCACTCAATTAGTAATACTCGCTCTCTCCTACTTTAGATTACAAATTACTTTAAGTAAGTAAGGAACTATTATACTGTGACCTGTATTTCACTTTGTGTGCGTTTTTTAATGCTAGTTCTATTACTACTTAATATAATTTAGTGTAAACTTGCTCTGTCTGGATTTACATGATTTATAAATGGAAAATAAAAATGGAGTTCTGCCTTCGTCGATGTCTGCTTTCCGGCGACAGCCTGGAACTAACACCGCCGTTTAAGTGGGGCCCTACTGTAGTTTGTTAGATTATGTATGGGGCATAAAAGGTTGATGGGGAGGCTATCCCAGATGTACTGTTTATAGAGGGGCAACTGATATATAGGATCATTATTTAGTCGTTGTACAGTTAGAGTAAGAGATAGATGGGACAAGAGGAAGGTGGCAACAACAAGTAGGTGGGAGTCAAAGTGTATAAAACCTAAGGGAGGAGGAAGTTCGGGGTGAGAATCATAGCGATATTGGCAGACAGAAAGGTGGGCTAGTGCAAAGATGAGTAGGGGGGGGGTTTTGAAGAGGGGGGGAAATTGATTTTTAAAAAAATGCAGTATTAGAATGTGGGGCAGAAGTTTGGGGGTTATAGGAGGGTGGGGGCGGGGAGGAAAGAGGGGGGTGATTGAGGGGAATGATGAAGAAAAGGGTGTGTAAAAAAAAAAAAAAAGTTAGCTTATGAGGGGTTTTTTTACAAAGCGGGAATTGTTTAAAAAGAGAGGTATAGGGAAAATTTAAAAGAAAGGTGAAGAGGGGTGTGAGAGAGTGCAAAAAAAGGGAGCAGATGATAGATGATAGAGGGACTGTCAAGAAATTTTAATGAAATAAGAAAAAATTTTTTAATGAATTTAAAAAAAGTTTTAAAAAAGGCCTAGAGGGAAAGTATGGATTTGTCAGTTAAAAAACAGAGTTTGGGGACTTAGTAGGTAGATGGCAAAAATATTTTTGGGGGAAATTTTAAAAAGTTGAGGAAAAAAAGGGAAGGGGGAAATAATTTTTATGCACTGGCCAGGTAGGTTACCATCTTTTAGGAGTGAAGAAGGGCAGAATGTAAGTGTGGGGGGAGGGATGTGAGGCCCTTTGTTTGAATTTAAAGGGGATAAAGCGCTGGAACTGATGGGATCGGGCAGAAATATTTAAAAACAGGGGGGGTATAGTGTTGGGGTGGTTGGTATTTTTTTTCAAAAATGCGTGAAAGATTGGGGAAAGGGACCTAGGGATTGGCAGAGAGCATGTATAGTCTCTTTATATAAAGGGAAGGGGGCAAAAGAGATTGAAAAAAATTATAGGGGGAATAAGTTTATGGTATACCATGAAAAGGTGGTTGGGTTTAATTGAAAGAATTAGAGGTAAGACGAGTGTAGGATTGCAGTTTGAACAAGGAGGTTTCAGAGTGGGTGGGGGATGTGTGATCAAGTTTTTTACATTAAAGCTATATGTGAACCGTATTTAGATAAAGGTAGGGAAGTTTTTATTGCATTTGTGGATTTAGAAAGGCATATTAGGTGGATAGGGGCAATGGGCAGATGTTGCAAGTATATGGAATAGGTGGTAAGTTATAAATGCTGAAAGGTTTTTAGGGATAGTGGGGCCTCAGAAAGGGTAGTAGAGAGAGGGAGTTTTTCCCCGGGTTTTTAAAAAAGTAGGTTTAGACGGGATGTGTAATGTAACCATGGTTGTTTAAATATTTATAGATGGGTTGTAAAAGAATTTAAAAAGCTAGGGGTTGGGGAGGGGGGGTTTAAAATTATGGGGGAATCAAATGCAAAATGGAATTGACACAGTTATTTTCTTGCTGATGAACTGTGCTTAGGGGAGATTTAAAAAAAAAAATTGCAAAGGTTAGTGGATGATTTTTTGGGGGGTGTGAGTAAAGGTAGAAAGTTGAAAGTGAACATGAAAAGAGTAAGGTGATGAGGGTATCAAATGATTTAGATAAAGAAAACTTGAAAATTTAAAATTTGGGGGGGAGGAGTATGGAAGAAGTGAAAGTTTTCAGATATGTATTGGGAGTTGATGGTCGGCGATGGATTTATGAAAGGGTGAGGTTAATCATTAAAAATTTATGAGGGGGGGAAAAAAAGGGGAGTTTGGTGCTTGAGGTATTGTGGAGAAAAAAAAAACGTTATTATGGGGGCAAAGAAGGGAATGTTGAAAAAAATAGTGTACCCCCCCTTTATTGGGTGTGAAACTTGGGTTGTGAATGCAGCAGCGAGGAGGAGGTTGGAGGCAAGGAGATGTAGTGTTTTAGGGCAATGTGCGGTTTTAAAATTTAGGGAAAGGGGAAGGGGGTAAGGGGAGGTTTTGGGGGCGGGGGCTTGATTTCCCAGCAGGGTTTACAGAGCTGTTCGATGGATTGAATGGAGACAAATGATATTTGGGTGTGACGATCTTTGGAGTGTGAGCAGTGAAATATTTAGTGAAGGGTTTCGGGGAAACCCGGTTTTTTTTATATAGAAACTTGACCGGGAAAGGGGAATACAATCCCTGCACTCCAAAGGGGGGGGTTTGGGGTTTTAAGCTTTGGAGGGATATTTTGTGTTCTTTTTTATTATTTTTTCTAAATGTTGTGTTCTGACCCCCTCTGCAAAAACGGATTATTGTGAGTGAGGTGAAATTGTTAAATGATGATGAAAGTATTTTTTTTTGGGGGGTTTTCTTCCTTTTTGGTCACCTGCCTCGGTGGGGACGGGATTGTTAAAAAAAAAAAAAAAAGGGTGATGTATGGAAGTGGGAGAAGGGAGGGGAGGGAGGATTTTACAATTGTTTAAAAAGGGAAACCCCACTCCTAAAGATTCAGGTACCAAATCTTATCCTGGGTTATTTTCCTCCTTTTTTTTTTAATCCCACTAGGACCAGGTTGGACCCCCTGGCCCCCCTCTCGCTAAAAAAATTTTCCAGAGAGGTTTTTTTTGGTGTATTTTAGGAATTGGTTGCAATACACAAGAAGTCCTTCAATGGACACAAATATCAGCTCTACAGTTATTTATCTAGAAAATTTATTTAATATGGCATAAAAAAAAATTTTTTTGTAACTGAAAACGTGACTTTTTCCGGAATAAAAAATCACATAAAATTTTTCCGGTGGAAAAGAAAGAGGGGAGGGTCCAGTAGTGCCTACTCCTCAAATTTATTACCCCGCCCCTTCCACATTACACCCAACACGTACAAGGGGCAGAGGAAAAAAGTGTTATGACTGTTTTTAAAAGTTGATGCTAGCCCTTTTTAATGTAACTCAAGTCCCATTGTTAATTTTTACAAAAAAATTTTTTTTTCGAATGTTTGTTTGGTGAAAAATTGGAATTTACATCATTAGTTTGTGTGAAGATGTACTCCCAGGATATTATGATTACGTACAACTTAAGCACAGTATAAAAAATTTCTCATTTTAACCTCCGTTAGGTCTTGTGGAGGTAAGTAAACCCCGACCCCTTTTTTGTCACCTAGAACACCAGTACACAGTCTTTTTACAACTCTGATGTACACCGGGCCACGGGTCAATTTTAGGGATGTACCCCCGTAAAAAGGTCAGTATTTTTGATTACACCCGTCAAAGGGTCAATAGTACTCTGATGTACATCTTTAAACGGAAGGAGAGGATGGAGGTGTACTTTTGTTTGGAAGGGGAACCCCCCTTCTATAAAGTTCAGGTCCCCGCCTTTTCTGGGGTTTCCCTATTTTTTTTTTTAATCCCCCCTAAGCGGCTTGAATGCCTGCAGCCCTGAGCACTAAATATCTGCCCAGAGAGCTCTGTTTCTGGCATCTTTTTAAAATTTCCCTCAAAGGGGACACAACTTTGTCATTGTAGATGTTGACAGGCCTCAACAGCGTGTCAGGGTGTGTTATCTAAATGTTTGCCAAAAGAAAGGGCGGAAAACACTGCGCGGGCCTTTTGGGGCCCAATAGGCGGTCCTTCACAAACCATCTCACTAAAGAATCGATTTGCCCAACCCAGTTTTCATTTTTTAGGCAATAAGCTTTGTACTTTATTTACTCATGCCCAATCCCCCCCAAATCAATAGTGTGGGGGACGTACCCTGGCTGTATGTGGGGAAGTCCCGGGCTGGGGTGTGGGGGAAATACCCGTTGGGTTTTGGGGGTACCTGGCTGGGGTTTGGGGGAATACCCTGGGTAGTATGTGGAGAAGTACCCTGATGGGGTGTGAGAAAATACCCTGATGGTGTGTGGGAAAGTACCCCGGCTGGTAATGGGGAAGTACCCTGGGATATGTGGGGAAGTATCCTGGCTGGTATGTGGGGAAAAACCCTGGCGGGGGTTTGGGGAAGTACTCGGCGGTATGGGGGAAGTATCCCGGGTGGGGGTGGGGGAAGTACCCTGGCTGATGTGGGGAAATCCCTGGCTGGTGTGTGGGGAAGTACCCTGGGTGGGGTTGGGAAAAAACCCTGGTGGTGTGTGGGGAAAAATACCCTGGTGGTATGTGGGAAAAATACCCTTTTGGTGGTGTGTGGGAAAATTTCCCGGCTGATTGTGGGGGAAGTACCCCGACTGGGTTTTGGGGAAATACCATGGCTGGATTGGGGAAATACCTGGCTGGGTGTGGGGGGGGAATACCTGGTGGTATGTGGGGAAGTACCCGGCTGGTGTGTGGGGGGAAGTACCCCGGCGGTGTGTGGGAAAGTACCTGGGTGGTAGGGGGGAAAGTACCCCCGGCTGGTGTGTGGGAAAGTACCCTGGCTGATTGTGGGGGGAAATACCCCGACTGGGATGTGGGGAAGTACCATGGCTGGATGTGGGGAGACCCTGGCTGGTTGTGGGGGGGAAGTACCATGGCTGGTATGTGGGGAAAAACCCTGGCTGGTTGTGGGGGAAGACCCTGGCTGGGGGTGTGGGGAAGACCCTGGCTGGGGGTGGGGGGAAGTACCCTGGCTGGGATGTGGGGAAGTACCCTGGGGGGTGGGGGGAAGTACCATGGCTGGTATGTGGGGAAGTACCCTGGGTGGTGTGTGGGGGGGGGAAATACCCGGGGGTATGTGGGGGGGCCCGGTGGGGTGTGGGGGGAAGTACCATGGGTGGGAGTGGGGGGGAAATACCCTGGCTGGGTGTGGGGGGAAGTACCCTGGTGGGATGTGGGGGAAATCCTGGCGGGGTTTTGGGGGGGGAAAATACCATGGTGGTATGTGGGGGAAGACCCGGCTGGTGTGGGGGGGAAATACCATGGTGGTATGTGGGGAAGTACCCCGGTGGTGTGTGGGGGGGAAGTTTCCCCGGGGTGGGGGAAAGTACCCTGGCGGGGTGTGTGGGGAATACCCCGGTGGGGGTGTGGGGAAATACCCCGGTGGGTTTTTTGGGGGGGTACCCTGCTGGTATGTGGGGGAAATACCCTGGTGGTGTGTGGGGGGAAATACCTGGCTGGTGTGTGGGGGAAGTACCCCGGGTGGTTGTGTGGGGAAAATACCCTGGCTGGTTGTGGGGAAATCCTGGGGTTGTGTGTGGGGGGAAGTACCTGGCTGGTGTTGTGGGAAATTTAACCTGCCTGGTGGTGGGGGGGTACCCCTTTGGTTTTGTGTGGGGGAAATACCCGGCTGGTGTGGGGAAATACCCTGGCGGTGTGTGGGGAAGTCCCTGGCTGGTTGTGGGGGAAATACCCTGGCTGGTGTGGGGGAAGTACCCTGGCGGTGTGGGGGGGAAGTACCCTGGTGGTATGTGGGGAAGTCCTTGGCTTGTGGGGGGAAGTACCATGGCTGATATGTGGGGAAGTACCCCCGGGTGGTGTGTGGGGGGGGGGTACCATGGCTGGGATGTGGGGGGAAAAACCCTGGGTGGGGTGGGGGAATACCTGGCTGGTTTTGGGGAGTACCCCGGTGGTGTGTGGGGGGGGAAATACCTGGCTGGTTGTGGGGAAGGACCCTTTGGTGGTGTGTGGGGGGGGAGTACCCCTGGCGGGTTTTGGGAAGTACCCTGGGTGGGTTGGGGGGGAAAGTACCTGGGTATGTGGGGAAGACCCTGGCTTGTGTGGGGGGGGAAGTACCATGGTGGTTGTGTGGGGGAAATACCCCGCCGGGGTGTGGGGGAATACCCGGGTGGGGTGGTGGGGAAGTACCTGGGTGGTGTGTGGGGGGAATACCCTGGGTGGTGTGTGGGGAAGTACCCCCGGTGGGGGTGGGGAATTACCCTGGTGGGGGTGGGGAAGTACCCTGGTGTGTGGGGGGGGAAGTACCATGGCTGGTAGGGGGGGAAGTACCCCGGCTGGTGTGTGGGGGGGGGAAAACCAGGCTGGTATGTGGGGGGGAAATACCCTGGGGTGTGTGGGGGGGAATTCCATGGCTGGTATGTGGGGGAAATACCCTGGCTGGGGTGGGGGGGAAGTACCATGGTGGTAGTGGGAAAATACCCTGGCTGTGTGTGGGGGGAAGTTCCATGGTGGTATTTTGGGGGGGAAATACCCTGGGTGGTGTGTGGGGGAAAAGGGGACCATGGCTGGATGGGGGAAGTACCCTGGGTGGGGGTGTGGGGGAGTACCTGGGGTAGTGGGGAAGTCCCTGGCTGGGGTGTGGGGGGGGTACCCCGGCTGGGGTGGGGAAATACCCTGGCTGGTGGTGGGGGGAAGTCCCTGGCTGGGGTGTGGGGAAGACCCCCTGGGTGTGGGGGAAGTACCTGGTGGATGTGGGGAAGTACCTGGGTGGTGTGTGGGGGGAAGTACCCGGTGGGGTGGGGGAAGTACCCTGGCTGGTTGTGTGGGGAAGTACCCTGGCTGGTGTGTGGGGAAAATACCCTGGCTTGTTGTGGGGGGAAGTACCATGGGTGGGTGTGTGGGGAAGTACCCCGCCTGGTGTTTGGGGGAAATACCTGGCTGGTGTGTGTGGGGAAGTACCCTGGCTGTGTGTGGGGAAATACCTGGCTGGTGTTTTTGGGGGGAATACCCCGGGTGGTGTTGGGGGAAGTACCCTGGTGGTGTGGGGGGAATACCCTGGGTGGTGTGTGGGAAGTAAACCCCGGTGGTGTTGGGGAAGTACCCTGGGGGTTGTGGGGAAAAATACCCCGGGGGTGTGGGGGGGAAGAAAACCCGGTGGTGTTTTGTGGGGGAAATACCCTGGCTGGTGTGTGGGGAAAACCTGGCTGGGGTGTGGGGGAAATACCCTGGCTGGTGTGGTAAAACCCTCTGGGGGTGGGGAAGTACCCCGGTGGGTGTGGGGGAAGTACCCGGGGTGGTGTGTGGGGAGTACCCTGGGGTGTGTGGGGGGAAAGTACCCGGTGGTGTGTGGGGAAGTCCCTGGCTGGGTGTGGGGAAAGTACCCTGGTGGTGTGGGGGAAGTACCCGGCTGGTGTGTTGGGAAGTACCCTGGCTGGTGTTTGGGGGGAAAATACCCGGCTGGTTGTGGGGAAGTACCCTGGGTGGTGTGTGGGGAAGTACCCCGGCTGGGGTGTGGGGAAGTACCCTGGCTGGGTGTGGGGGAAGTACCCTGGTGGGGGGTGTGGGGAAGTCCCTGGCTGGTGTGTGGGAAGTACCCCGGCTGGGTGTTTGGGGGAATACCCTGGTGGTGTGTGGGGAAGTACCTGGCTGGTGTGTGGGGAAGTCCTGGCTGGTGTGTGGGAATCCGGCTGGGGTTAAAATACCCTGGCTGGTGTGTGGGGAAGTACCCCGGCTGGGGTGTGGGAAATACCGGCTGGTGTGGGGGAAGTACCCTGGTGGTTGTGGGGAAGTACCTGGTGGTTTTGGTGGGGGGGGAAGACCATGGTGGTATGTGGGGAAGTACCCGGCTGGTGTGTGGGGGGGGAAATACCATGGCGGTATGTGGGGAAGTACCCCGGTGGTGTTGGGGGGAAGTCCAGGCTGGTTGTGGGGAAAATACCCTGGCTGGGTGGTGGGGGGAAAACCCCGGTTTGGTGTGGGGAAATACCTGGCTGGTGTGGGGGAGTACCCCCGGGTGTTGTGGGGAAGTACCTGGCTGGTGTGTGGGGGGAAGTACCTGGTGGATGTGGGGGAAATACCCCGGCTGGTGTGTGGGGGGGGAATTTTCCTGGCTGGTATGGGGGAAGTACCCTGGGGGTGTGTGGGGGGAAAGTACCTGGCTGGTTTGGGGGAAGTACCCCGGGGGGTGTGTGGGGGGGTACCGGTGGGGTTTGGGGGAAATACCCCGGCTGGTGTGTGGGGAAAGACCCCGGCTGGTGTGTGGGGAAGTACCTGGCTGGGTGGGGGGAAGTACCCCGGCGGGGGTGGGGAATTACCCTGGTGGTGTTTGGGGGGGTACCCTGGCTGGGGTTTTGTGGGGGGAAATACCCTGGCTGGTGTTGGGGAGTTCCCTGGCTGGTTGGGGGGGGAATCCCTGGCTGGGGTTGGGGGAAATACCCTGGCTGGTGTGTGGGGAAGTACCTGTGGTGTGTGGGAAGTACCCTGGTGGTTTTGTGGGAAGTACCTGGTGGGTTTTTTGGGGAATACCCTGGCTGGTGTTGGGGGAATACCTGGCTGGTGTGTGGGGAAATACCTGGCTGGGTGTGGGGAAGTACCCTGGGGTGTGGGGGAATACCTGGCTGGTTGGGGGAAATACCCTGGCTGGTGTGTGGGGAAGTACCATGGCTGGTATGTGGGGAAGTACCCTGGCTGGTGTGGGGGGGAAGTACCTGGCTGGTAGGGGAAGGGACCCTGGCTGGGGGTGTGGGGGGGGACCTGGCTGGTTTTGGGGAAGTACCCCGGCTGGTTGTGTGGGGGGGGAAGTAAACCCCCGGCTGGTGTGGGGAAGTACCCTGGTGGTGTGTGGGGAAAAATACCCTGGGGGTGTGGGGGAAGTCCCTGGCGGGTGTGGGGGAAATACCCTGGTGGGGTGTGGGGAAGTACCCCGGTGGTGTGTGGGGAAAATACCCTGGCTGGGTTGTGGGGGGTACCCTGGCTGGGTTGGGGGGAAATACCCTGGCGGTGGTGGGGGAAGTACCCTGGTGGTGTGTGGGGAAGTACCCTGGCTGGTGTGGGGGAAGTACCCCGGCTGGGGTGTGGGGAAGTACCCCGGTGAGTGGGGGAAATACCTGGCTGGTGTTGGGGGAGTACCCTGGTGGTGTGTGGGGAAGACCATGGGTGGTTGTGGGGAAGTACCCTGGCTGGTGTGTGGGGGGGAAATCCCTGGTGGTATGTGGGGAAGTACCCTGGTGGTGTGTGGGGGGAAATACCCCTGGGGGGTATGTGGGGAAACCTGGTGGTGTGTGGGGGGAAGTACCCTGGCTGGTGTGGGGAAGTACCCGGTGGTGTGTGGGGGAATCCCGGTGGGTGGGGAAATACCCGGGGGTTTTGGTGGGGAAGTACCCTGGTGGTTGTGGGGAAGTTTCCCCCGGCTGGTGTGGGGGGAATACCCCGGGTGGGTTTTGGGGGGGTACCCTGGCGGTGTGTGGGGGGGGGTACCCTGGCTGGTGTGTGGGGAAGTACCCCGGTGGGGTGTGGGGAAATACCCTGGTGGTGTGTGGGGAAGTACCCTGGGTTTTTGGGGTGGGGGGAATACCTGGTGGTGGTGTGGGGAAGTACCCTGCTGGGGTGTGGGGAGTAACCCCGGTGGGGTTTTGGGGGAAATACCCTGGCTGGTGTGTGGGGAAGTACCCTGGTGGTGTGGGGGAATTACCCTGGGGGTGTTTTGGGGAAGTACCCTGGTGGTGTGTGGGGAATCCCTGGCTGGTGTGTGGGGAAGTACCTGGCTGGGGTGTGGGGGGAAACCCTGGCTGGTGTTTTGGGGGGAAATACCCTGGCGGTGTGTGGGGAAGACCCTGGGCTGGGTGTGTGGGGAAGTACCCCCGGGTGGGGTGTTGGGGAAAATCCCTGGGTGGGGGTGGGGAAGTACCTGGTGGGGTTTTGTGGGGAAGTACCCTTGGTGGTGGGGGGAAGTACCCGGTGGTGGTGGGGGGTACCCTGGCTGGTGTTTGGGGGGAAGTACCCTGGTGGGTGTGGGGAAAACCTGGCTGGGTGTGGGGGAAATACCCCGGCGGTGTGTTTGGGGGAAATACCCTGGCTGGTGTGTGGGGAAGTACCCGGCTGTTTTGTGGGGGAAAGTACCTGGGGTGTGTGGGGAAGTACCCTGGGTGGGTGTGGGGGGAAATACCCCGGCTGGTGGTGGGGAAGTACCCGGGTGGTGTTTTGGGGAAGTCCTGGCGGTGGTGTGGGGAAATACCCTGGCTTTTTGGGGTTTTGGGGAAGTACCCTGGTGGTGTGTGGGGGGAAATACCCTGGTGGTGTGTGGGGAAGTACCCCCTTTTTGGGAAAGGGGGTGTGGGGGAAATACCCGGGGGGTTTTGGGGGCCCTTGGTGACCACCATAAATACCCCCCTCTACCACCACCACTTTTTTATCTTCTCAAACTTTTTTTTTGAATTCTTAGTGTTTTCCCCTCTTTACTAAAAGGCGGGGACTAGAAACTTTTTTTTGACCCATGGTGGCTTTTTTAGCATTTGAAGTACTAAAAACAATGGAATAAAACAAAATGTTCACATGTAAAATTTTGGAATCGTCCCCACTGGCTATAAACAGTGGCACACTGGTGACACGGAGTGTCCGGGGGCCCCATGGGTGTGGAATGTTTTGGGATAAAGACTTGAACCGAGTTCATGTTTTTTAACTGAGCCAATATTTTGACCCAGAAACGTTACTTAACCCCCAGGGGCCCAAGACCAAAAAACTAAAATGGTGCTCCAGGTCCAAGAAATTTTGAAAAAAAAAAAAAAAAAAAATAAATTTTTTACAGAATTTTAAGATAATATTTTTGGTAGGTAGTAAGACAAAAAAAAAATTTCTGATCAGTACTTACCGAGATACGTGGGGGAAGTTGCCCCAAAATGACCGGGGGCGGCAAAATGTGACTCCGAAAATCCCATTTTTTTTTTACGTTTTTTTTTTTTTTTCTTTCCTTTTTTAATTTTTTTCTTTTTCTTAAAATTTTTTTGCCCTTTAGACCTTAATTTAAATTGATAAGTGTACACTCTTGTATTCAACATGTAACGGGACTAAATTTTTTTATCTTATATTGCTTTTTAAAACTTTTTACAAGTTTATTGTAAACAAAAATGTAAAATATTAGTGTGGTTTTTGTGTGAATACAATGGTACCATATAGTACCATATGGTACAATGGTGCCATAGGGTGCAATTGTACCATATGGTACAATGGCACATGGTAGCAATAATGGTACTATGGCACATGGGTACAATATGTACAATGGCACTATGTTACAATATGGTACAATGGCACATGATACAATTTGGTACATATGGCACATGGTACAATATGTACAATGGCACATGATACAATGGGTATCCATATGGTGCATGGTACCTTATGTACCATATAGTGTAAAATGTATCCATAGATGAATGTACATATGGACATTATTGTACCATACAGTACAAATGATACCATATGGCCTCATTGTACCATATGGTACTGTTGTATTCCAACCACAATAAACACTCAAATATTTTCCATTATTATTTTGTTTTACAGTTTGTTTACAACAACAAAAATATGCAAAAATATTGTATATAGTAAATTTCTATTAAATATTTTACGAAGTTTACAAACTTGACTGAATTACTTGAGTGGATTGACAAAGCACTTTGTCTCGAAACTGCGGAGTCAGTAGCTAGCTTGCGTCGCCACTGTCGCACTCAGTCCTTTTGGCTGGTGTCTCATCCACCAACACCTATTGACCATATGGTACACCATAATGTTTACAGGGTACCATATGGTTCATTGTAACTATATGGTATAAGGGTACCATGCAGTACAGGATATACATATGGGTGCAGGGTAAACATATGGAACATGGTACCCTATGGTACAGGGTCCATATGTTACAGGGTACCAATTGTATAGGTGTAACCATATGGGCAAGGTCACCATATGGTACAGGTACCATATGGCACAGTGTGAAACCAACCTGCTTCACAGTCAGGACACCATATGGTACAGATACAGGGATAACTATGGAAAAAAGGTCACCCTGACTTTTTTGGGGTTATCCTAGGATTTTATAACGATATGCTGCTATGTTAAAAGATAATCTATGAAATTGTATTTTCTGTACACCTAATAAAATTTTACTCAAGTGCATGTGCATCATAAGTAAGTTTATTTAGTTTTATACACAAATAAAGTTACCATAGAATATCATACTTAGCAGCGTAAATGTTTGGAGAACCTAGTAAACCCAAAAAAGACAGAGACAAGGACTTTTATTTCCATTAGGTCCCTGTACTCCTGTACCATATGGTATAAGTGTACCATATGGTAACAGTGTACAATATGGTACATTGTACCAATTAGTACATTGTACCATATGGTATCACTCCTACCATACAATACCATTGTACTATATGATACCATTTGTATGATTGGCCCGCCATTGTACTATATGGTACCATTGTACCATATGTCACAATGGTACCCAGGTTCAAAACCATAGAATTTTTCGTCTCAGCTCCACTACCATCAGTCCCTTAGAACTGTAAGATGTGAAGAGGAGAGTCAGAATTCCACCGGGAGAGTGAGTGGGGAGAGAAGCTTCCTGTGCCGCCATTCACGATGGACAAAAGCTACTTGCCCGGCGTTCCCACAATGCATGCAGCGTTCCAGATTTTTTTTAGGTGTGGACACACACCACCCAGACCCATTCTCTCAGATGTAGGCCTACCAGCCTTCTCGCGCTAAATTTGACGCCGCTAGAATTTTGGCATAGATCTACAGTTTGAACCCTGAACATAAAGCCGTAGATCTACGGGACGGACCCTGAAAGGGTTAATCTGATGGTGTCTTAATCCAGGAGTCCACTGTACGTTAACTCTGATATACAGCAGGGTCCTGCTTTACGGTGTTCCACTAATACGAACATTTCAAATTTGATCAAAACTCTCTATACAGCTCTAATACAGTCACTGCGCCCCACCTGGTCTGTTTTCTCTGGTGCAAATGTTACTTGCCATCTATTTCCCCAAGCTGATATAGCTCTCAACTGGTGATTGATGTAGCTTAGAGCAGCTGGTATTTCTTCTCATGGATAAGTGAATGTCAGTGTACTGTCGTCTGTATATGCTTGTGATTCTGGGATGAGATGAAGAAGGTCGTTGAAGTAGACATTCCATAACAATGGTCCCAGTACGCTTGTGGAACACTTGCCCCAATAGGATGTCTTGCTGATTCCGTTCCATTGAGAACTACGCTTAGAGATCTACCATGAAGGTAATCACTGAGGAGACTGGTGCCACTTAGTGGAGAGGTTTAACAACAGATCAGCAGCAGAGTAACCTTTCCTTAAGCCAATATTGAGACGATCGCAAAGTAGTGAGTGGTAGTCAAAAAACCTGTCATTTGTCCTTGGATTATGTCTCAAGGATCTTTCCAGTGATGACAGGAGTGACACTGGTTTCTGTAGTTGCTTGATTTCCTGCTCTGCTCTTCTTTTTGTGAACTGGACTACATTTGCCTCTTTCCATGAGAGGCTATTTACACTGTAAACTAGGCATGCTGAAAGATGCGAGTTTGAGGTGCTGCTAGCTGGTCTGCCACATCATCCGTCAGCAATCATGGTTGGGCTCAACTTGTCTGGGCCACAGCCTTTTCTTGGTCAAAGCAATTTAAAGAAGGAAATGCACCTCCTCCTCCTTATTGGTCACAACTGACAGTTTTTGACACAGTTCTTGCAGCTAGCCAAGGAGGGTCCCTGCTGGATCAGGAACTGCATATTGGTAGCAAAGATGTCCGCTTCCGTCTGACTACTAGTAGATGTGGTCCCATGCCATTCGATTTCGAAGTGGAATGAGTACATCAGGCAGATAATCTGTTGTCTGTCCTTGACAAGGACCCACCAGTTTTTGGAGTCTACCTACCTGATGCTATCTTTCTTTATGTCCACCTCCCATTTAGCAATGGCCCACTTTTGGAAACGTCACCCATATGCCTACGGCTAGCCTGTCAAGTTCCTGTTATAGGTGGTAGGATTCTCTATACATTCGCCATGCTTTGTACTTAGCAGTAGCAGCCTCTTTACAACGAAAGCCAAACGCAAGGCTGATCTGTAGGCCTTGTCCAATATTGCCCAGTGAGGAATGTGTTCATGTTGTAGATTAAGGATGGTCCTGAAGGCTTTCACTTGGTTTGTCAACCTCCTGGGAGAAGAGCATTCCAATCGTGGTGGCGAGCTCAGAGCAAAGGCTGGCCAATTAACCTTTTTCCATAACCAGGTTGTGCCGTGTGGACTCCTCACCTAAATTCTGTTGGTATATTAATGTCGTAAAACAGCCTTGGTGGTCAGATATCTCCAACGTACCCGAGGGGTTGACCAGTGACTATGGGCCATCTGCTATCACTCACTACTGGGTCAAGTAGGATCCAAGATGTGAGTAGGGAAATCAGACGAAAGTTTCTCATGTCAATACTTCAAAGAAGGTCATCAAAGCCCTCTGTATAAGGTGATTGGTTGAGGTCACCAACAATTATATGTTGACAGTTGTGTTGAACAGAGGGAGTCAATATTTTCCATTATTAAGTTGATGGGGTCTGCATGCTGCCGAGCAGGAGGTCTGTACATTGCACATGCAAAGTACAGAGGTACTAGTGTTTATGCATAGCTTGAAGAACATCATTTCAAGATGTATAGTGGTGGCAACTCAATGTGCTGGGCATGAACACTTTTAAGAGAAGCACACAGCAAACACCTCCTCCTTGCCCTTGCCTGTCTCTTCTCATACCTGATTTTAGCCAGCAATTCTCCAAGAATGTTTCAACAATTGAAGCTAATCATGTCTTGACGTCGAGTGTTCACAAAATAAGTGTGAGCTCCTCCAACTAGTAATG
>NC_069441.1:1071753-1135962 GCF_026875155.1 Cherax quadricarinatus
CGGATGGTCTATGAAAGATGAGGTGAATCATGGAATTGATGAGGGGAAAAGAGTGAGTGGTGCACTTAGGAGTCTGTGAGACAAAGAACTTTGTCCTTGGAGGCAAAGAGGGAATGTATGAAAGTATAGTTTTACCAACGCTCTTATATGGGTGTGAAGCATGGGTGATGAATGTTGCAGCAAGGAGAAGGCTGGAGCAGTGGAGATGTCATGTCTGAGGGCAATGCGTGGTGTGAATATAATGCAGAGAATTCGTAGTTGGAAGTTAGGAGGAGGTGCGGGATTACCAAAACTGTTGTCCAGAGGGCTGAGGAAGGGTTGTTGAGGTGGTTCGGACATGTAGAGAGAAATGGAACAAACAGAATGACTTCAAGAGTGTATCATTCTGTATGGAAGAAGGGGGGGTAGGGTCAGCCTAGGAAAGGTTGGATGAGTGAGTAAAGGGGGCTTTGTGTGCGAGGGGCTTGGACTTCCAGCAGGCATGTTTGAGCGTGTTTGATAGGAGTGAATGGAGACAAATGGTTTTAATACTTGACATGCTGTTGGAATGTGAGCAAAGTAACATTTATGAAGGGTTTCGGGGAAAACCCGCAGGCCGGACTTGAGTCCTGGAGATGGGAAGTACAGTGCCTGCACTCTGAAGGAGGGGTGTTAATGTTGCAGCTTAAAAACTGTAGTGTAAGCACCCTTCTGGCAAGACAGTGATGGAGTGAATGATGGTGAAAGTTTTTTCTTTTTGGGGCCCAAACCCACCTTGGTGGGAATCGGCCAGTGTGATAAAAAAAATATATATATGTACCTCATTGCACCACTCACCTTTTTTCCCTCATCAATTCTATGATTAACCTCATCCTTCATAAATCCATCGGGCCGACACGTCAACTCCCAAGTATCTGAAAGCTTTCACTTCTTCCATAACTCCTCCTCCCCAATTTAAATATCCAATTTTTTTTATCTAAACCCATTGCTCCCCCATCACCTTACTCTTTTCTATGTTCACTTTCAACTTCTACCTTTACAACACATTCTCAAACTCATCCACTCCTTTGCAATTTTTCTTTAGAATCTCCCATGAGCACAGTATCACAGCAAAAAGCAACTGTGCAATTCCCAATTTTGTATTTGATTCCCCATAATTTAATCCCACCCCTTCCCGAACCCCCTAGCATTTACTTCTTTTAAAAACCACCATCTATAAATATATTAACCCTTCAGGGTCCTAAGGGCCCAAATCTGGAGTCACGCACCAGTGTCCAAGTTTTTAAAAAAAAAAAATTTGTTATTTTTTCTTATGAAATCGTAGAGAATCTTTTTGTGAAGGTAATAAAAAAAAAGTACGAAATTTGGTGAAAAATTGACGAAATTATGCTCTTGCGAATTTTGATGTGTCAGCGATATTTACGAATCGGCGATTTTGCCGACTTTGACTCCCATTTTAGGCCAATTACTTTATTCCAAACAACCAAATTCTTAGCTATTTCACTAGTATTACTTCTATTCTATCGATTGAGCACAAGAAATTGCCAAGCCCAACTTTTTTAAAACTACAAAATAAAGTGATCGGAAATTGTTAATTTGGCCAATTTAAACACAAAGTTCAAAATATTCCAATTTCAAATAGGGTCCAAATGAAAAATGTAGGCATTCCTTGCACTAAACTAACATTTCCTCTGTTCATTAGTTATGTTTTGAGGTTTTTACAAAAAAATTTCCCAAATTTTGATTTTTTTATTCACATAATAAATTTTTTTATTCACACCAAAAAATAAAAGATTTACTGTTATGCAATACTGTAATAATGTATAAATATCATCACCATTTTTGTGAATGTATATTAGACCCACCAGCGATGTGTATTAGACGTGTGAGGTCGTTTTTTTAAACTCTTAAAATATCGGCAAAAATTTAACATTCGCTACTTTGAGCTCAGTTTCAAGCCTTTTTCCAATGCTAAAACCAATCAAAATCATCTCTATTTCTGTAATATGTCTTCCATTCTATCAAATGAGACCAAGAAATCGCAATACAACTAAAAAAAACATACGAAAAAACACTGCAAAGTTGCTGTTTTAATCGAAAAATCATGATTTCATTTTTTTTTCTCTCATTATACACAGTGTGCTGCAGGATCTGTTTTATGTGGTGCACACATACCACATAGATTTTCTCTCATATCTAGGCCCAAATGTACCACTCACAGTTTATCAGAGTGAGCTGAGCTCATGGCGTAGATCTACGGTTTGGACCCTGAACGTAAAGCCGTAGATCTATGGGACGGACCCTGAAAGGGTTAAACAACCATTGTGACATTACACATCCCTGTCTAAGACCTACTTTTACCGGGAAGTAGTCTCCCTCTCTTCTTCACACCCTAACCTGAGCCTCACTATCCTCATAAAAACTCTTTTCAGTATTTAGTAACTTACCACCTATTCCATATACTTGCAACATCTTCCACATTGCTCCCCTATTCACTCTTATCATATGCCTTTTCTAAATCCATAAATGCAATAAAAACTTCCCTACCTTTATCTTTATACTGTTCATATATATGCTTCAATGTAAACCTTGATCTACACATCCCCTACCCACTCTGAAACCACCTTGCTCATCTGCAATCCTACATTCTGTCTTACCTCTAATTCTTTCAATTATAACCCTACTGTACACTTTTCCTGGTATACTCATAAACTTATTCCTCTATAATTTTTTACCTCTTTTGTCCCCTTCCCATTATTTTAAGGGGACTATACATGCTCTCTGCCCCCAACCCTGGGTACCTTCCCCCTCTTTCATACATTTATTAAACAAAAATACCAACCACTCCAACACTATGTACCCCCCCCCCCCTGCTTTAAACATTTCTGTCATGATCCCATCAGTTCCAGCTGCTTTATCCCCTTTCTTTCCCAAACGTAATGCCTAAACGCACCTCCCCCACACTCACATCCTGAAACTTCTTCACTTCCAAAAGATGGTATACCTCCCGGGCCAGTGCATGAAATTACTGCTTCCCTTTCTTCGTCGACATTTAAAAGTTCCTCAACATATTTTCTCGCCATCTACCCAAAACCTCCATCTTCCATCTACTAACTCCCCTACTCGTTTTTTAACTGACAAATCCATTCGTTCTCTATGGCTTTCTTAACTTGTTTAACTCACTCCAAATTTTTTTTTTTATTTTCATTAAATTTCTTGACAGTGCCTTTCCCACTCTATCATTTGCTATCCTTTTGCACTCTCTCACCACTCTCTTTCCTTTCTTTTACTCTCCATATTTCTCTACTCTTCTTATAACACTTCTGCTTTGTGAAAACCTCTCATAAGTTAGCTTTTTTTTCTTTTATCTCACCCTTTACTTCATCATTCCACCAATCACTGCTCATTCCTCCTGCCCCACCCTCCTATACCACAAACTTTTGCCCCACATTCTAATACTGCATTTTTAAAACTATTCCAACCCTCTTCAACCCCACCCGTCCCACTACTCATACTTGCAACCAGCCCACCTTTCTGCCAAATAGTTGCTTATATCTCACCTGAACTTTCCCCCTCCCTTAGTTTATACACTTTCACCTCTCTCTTGCTTGTTGTTGCTTTTTTTTTCTTTTCCCATCTACCTCTTACTCTAACTGTAGCCACAACTAAATAATGATCCGATATATCAGTTTCCCCTCTATAAACGTGTACATCCTGGAGCCTACCCATCAACCTTTTATCCACCAATACATAATCTAACAAACTACTTTCATTACGTGCTATATCATACCTTGTACATATATTTATTTATCCTCTTCTTCATAAAATATGTATTACTTATTACCAAACCTCTTTCTACACATAGCTCAATTACAGGCCCCCATTTTCATTTGCCCTGGCACCCCCAAATTTACCTTTTTTACTCCCTCCACAACATTTTTGCCCACTTTAGCATTGAAATCCCCAAACCCCCATTACTCTCACAGTTGGTTCAAAACTCCCCACGCATTCATTCAACATTTCCCAAAAACTCTCTCTCTCCTCTACACTTCTCTCTTCTCCAGGTGCATATACACTTAATATAACCCACTTTTCACATCCAACCTTTATTTTTACTCCAAGAGGGACTACAAATGTATTTATACATTTGTATTTATACATTTGTAGTCCCTCTTTTTCCTGCCCATAATTTATCCTTCAAAATTATTGCTAAATCCTTCTTTAGCTCTAAACTCTTTTTTGAAAACCCCCGACCTAATCCCATTTATTCCTCTCCACTGAAACTCTCCCCCCCCTTCAGCTTTGTTTTTACTTAAAGCCAGGACTCCCTTTTTTCTCATTCGTATCATCCACAAAACATCTCTTTTTTATCATTTGCACACATCCATGCACATTCAGACTTCCACTTGACAATTTCTTCTTATTCTTTTTAGTAATTATTACAGGAAAAGGGGTTTTCTAGCCCATTGTTCCCGGCATTTTAGTTGACTTTTACAACACGCATGGCTTACGGAGGAAAGATTCTTATTCCACTTCCCCATGGATATAAAAGGAAAAGTAATAAGACCAAGAACTATTTAAAATAAAATCAAAGAAAACTCAGATGAGTTTTGTATAAATAAGACATAACATGTATGTGTAGGGGACCTAAGTGTAAGTAGGGGTAGCAAGATGTACCTGTAATCTTGCATATTTATGAGACAGACAAAAGACACCAGCAATCTACCATCATGTAAAACAATTACAGGCTTTTATTTTTACACTCACTTGGCAGGACAGTAGTACCCCCCTGGTGGTTGCTGTCTACCAACCTACTACCTAGTGTACGTACCTTTTGGGGAAAAAATGCTGGCGATAGTTTTATGGTGGAAAAAAAGGCAGAGTGGCGTATGCTGTCAGGAGTTTCATTTCATTTCGTCCTTTTTCTGTCACTTAAATTACTACACTCTTAATGCTGCACATAATTGCTACACTCTTAATTACTACACTCATAATTGCTACACTTTTAATGCTACACTTAATTTACTGAACTTAATATGTGTTGTACATATTGAAAATTTGCTATGCTGATATACTCCCCCCAGGATGCGAACTCACCCCTTGAGGGAGGTTCCTTAAATAAATAAATAAATTAAATAAATATTTCTTTGCAAAGGTTACAATGTGTGTTTACATATCATAATACGATTGGAGCAAAGAAAGCCACTATGTTGCAGAGGCATTTTGAACAGAAATGCCTACTTAAGACTACTTAAGTCTAGACAAGTGAAAAGTGTACTAGTAGTGGTTACCAATGTTTTGTTGATGGTGGCACCAACTACTGGCAGCCTTTTGAAGTTTCTCCTTACTGTTATTATTATTATTACTATTTTTTTTTTTTCAACAAGTCGGCTGTCTCCCACCGAGGCAGAGTAACCCAAAGAGAAAGACAATTCCCAAAAAGAAAATACTTTCATCATCATTCAACACTTTCACCTCATTCACACATAATCACTGTTTTTGCAGAAGTGCCCAGAATACAGCAGCTTAGAAGTATATACGTATAAAAATACACAATATATCTCTTCAGGCTGCAAATATCCCAAACCCCTCCTTTAGAGTGCAGGCATTGTACTTCCCATTTCCAGGACTCGAGTCCGGTTATATAAAATAACCGGTTTCCCTGAATCCCTTCACTAAATAGTACGTATGTACGTATGTTGTGAGGTGCTCTTGATCTAGAGAACTGGATGTCTGCTCCAGATCCCTAAATTAATAATAATAATTATTATAATAATAATACATACTAATAATGATAATACTTAATAATTACATATAGTAATATACAATAATAATATATAATAATACATAATAGTACAATAATTATAGTAATAAGAGTACAGGTCTCCCTCAACATTCGCGAGGGTTAGGGGATCAAGAGCCTCGCGAATGTTGAAAAACCGTGAATGTTTGGTGCCCCAATATATTGTAGGGAATTATTATTATTATAATCAAAAAGAAGCGCTAAGCCACAAGGGCTATACAGCATATTGTAGGGAAATATAATACAATACTGCTTAACTTGTTGAACCATGAACAATCAAAAAATACATGAAAACGTCGTAAGTTGTACTAAATATATACATGTTATGCTTTAATAACATGTATGTTATTAAATACCACAGACTCCACCACTGCCTCCACCACTTCCTCAACCACTGCGAGTCCCTACTACCCTCCCTCCGACCCCCACAACTGGCAGCCAGCCCTCCCACCACTGTGTGGTGAGTGTTTTGTTTGTTCATTATTTGCTATTAAACTACAGTATAAATAATGTAAACACATTCATGACTGCATATTGGAATGGCTATTTGGACAGGTATTGGACGGTGACATCATGCGTTTACTCTTGAACACAGCAAAGAATCAAACATTTCTGCTACTGCTAATAATAACAATAGTAATAATAATAATAATAATAATATGATATAATTGAACAAGGAAATTGTACAAAAATATGAGGGAGTGGTTGACACATCGTCAGAGTGGCTTTGTTTATGCTGGAGTGAACATTAGTCTCCCTGCTCTTCCAAACATTTCACAATAATTCAGCGGTTGAGGCAGTGGTAGAGGCAGTGATAGAGGCAGTGGTATTTACTAACATATACGTATGTTATAAATAATAATAGTACATGTTAATATTAATAACATTTATAATAATAATATTTTTTTTTATTATCACACTGGCCGATTCCCACCAAGGCAGGGTGGCCCGAAAAAGAAAAACTTTCACCATCATTCACTCCATCACTGTCTTGCCAGAAGGGTGCTTTACACTACAGTTTTTAAACTGCAACATTAACACCCTCCTTCAGAGTGCAGGCACTGTACTTCCCATCTCCAGGACTCAAGTCCGGCCTCCCGGTTTCCCTGAACCCCTTCATAAATGTTACTTTGCTCACACTCCAACAGCACGTCAAGTATTAAAAACCATTTGTCTCCATTCACTCCTATCAAACACGCTCACGCATGCCTGCTGGAAGTCCAAGCCCCTCGCACACAAAACCTCCTTTACCCCCTCCCTCCAACCTTTCCTAGGCCGACCCCTACCCCGCTTTCCTTCCACTACAGACTGATACACTCTTGAAGTCATTCTGTTTCGCTCCATTCTCTCTACATGTCCGAACCACCTCAACAACCCTTCCTCAGCCCTCTGGACAACAGTTTTTGGTAATCCCGCACCTCCTCCTAACTTCCAAACTACGAATTCTCTGCATTATATTCACACCACACATTGCCCTCAGACATGACATCTCCACTGCCTCCAGCCTTCTCCTCGCTGCAACATTCATCACCCACGCTTCACACCCATATAAGAGCGTTTGGTAAAACTATACTCTCATACATTCCCCTCTTTGCCTCCAAGGACAAAGTTCTTTGTCTCCACATACTCCTAAGTGCACCACTCACTCTTTTCCCTCATCAATTCTATGATTCACCTCATCTTTCATAGACCCATCCGCTGACACGTCCACTCCCAAATATCTGAATACGTTCACCTCCTCCATACTCTCTCCCTCCAATCTGATATCCAATCTTTCATCACCTAATCTTTTTGTTATCCTCATAACCTTACTCTTTCCTGTATTCACCTTTAATTTTCTTCTTTTGCACACCCTAACCAAATTCATTCACCAATCTCTGCAACTTCTCTTCAGAATCTCCCAAGAGCACAGTGTCATCAGCAAAGAGCAGCTGTGACAACTCCCACTTTGTGTGTGATTCTTTATCTTTTAACTCCACGCCTCTTGCCAAGACCCTCGCATTTACTTCTCTTACAACCCCATCTATAAATATATTAAACAACCACGGTGACATCACACATCCTTGTCTGAGGCCTACTTTTACTGGGAAAAAATAATAATAATAATAAATGTTATTCATAATGTACTATTATTATTTATAACAAATATGTTAGTAAATATCACTGCCTCTATCGCTGCTCTACCTCCCTGCCTCTACACTGCCTCTACCACTGCCTCTACCACTGCCTCTACCACTGCCTCTACCACTGCCTCTATCACTGCCTCTACCACTGCCTCTACCACTGCCTCTACCACTGCCTCTACCACTGCCTCTACCACTGCCTCTACCACTGCCTCAACCACTGCCTCTACCACTGCCTCTACCACTGCCTCTACCACTGCCCTACCACTGCCTCTACCACTGCCTCTACCACTGCTCAACCACTGCCTCTATCACTGCCTCTACCACTGCCTCTACCACTGCCTTTATCACTGCCTCTACCACTGCCTCTACCACTGCCTCTACCACTGCCTCTATCACTGCCTCCATCACTGCCTCTACCACTGCCTCTACCACTGCCTCTACCACTGCCTCTATCACTGCCTCTATCACTGCCTCTACCACTGCCTCTACCACTGCCTCTATCACTGCCTCTACCACTGCCTCTATCACTGCCTCTACCACTGCCTCTATCACTGCCTCTACCACTGCCTCAACCACTCCAGTCACTCTCAATCTACGAGCACCAAACAATGAATTATTGTGAAATATTTGGAAGAGCAGGGAGACTAATGTTCACTCCAGCATAAACAAAGCCACACTGACGATGTGTCAACCACTCCCTCGTATTTTTGTACAATTTCCTTCTTCAATTATATCGTATTATTATTATTATTATTATTATTATTATTATTATTATTATTATTATTATTATTATTATTATTATTATTATTGCTATTGCTATTGCTATTATTAGCAGTAGCAGAAATGTTTGATTCTTTGCTGTGTTCAAGAGTAAACACACGTTGTCACCTTCCAATACCTGTCCAAATAGCCATTCCAATATGCAGTCATGAATGTGTTTACATTATTTATACTGTAGTTTAATAGCAAATAATGAACAAACAAAACACTCACCACACTGAGTGGTGGGAGGGCTGGCTGCCAGTTGTGGGGGTCGGAGGGAAGGTAGTAGGGACTCGCAGGTGGCGGGAAACTTGAATATGATTTGGCGGCTGGGAATTTGGTGGCTGGGAATTTGGCGGTTGGGAATTTGCAAATGTGTGAAGCCCGCGAAAGCTGAAAACGTGAATGTTGAGGGAGACCTGTATATACGTCTTATGAGCCAGTGTTTCGGACGTACATATTCTCAAAAATTGTAGCAGCTTCAAATCAAGCAGGAGAAAGCTGGTAGGCCCACATGCGAGGGAATGGGTCTGTGTGGTCAGTGTGCACTTTATAAAAAAAAATCCTGCAGCCCGCAGTGCATAATGAGAAAAAAAACTCCGACCGTGTTTTTGGATTAAAACGCCAACTTTGAGGTGTATTTTCGTATAGTTTTGATGGTTGTATTTTCATTTTCTTGGTCTCATTTGACAGAATGGAAAACATATTACAGAAATCGAGATGATTTTGATTAGTTTCACGATGAAAACGACCTTGAAATTGAGCTCAAAGTAGCGGAAATGTTCAATTTCTACCAATGTTCAAGAGTAAGCAAATCACACCACACGTCCAATACACATTAACTGGGGGACCTAATATTCTTTCACTAGTGCACTGATATTATTTATACCATTTTTACAATAATGCAGTAGTCTGCGTAACTGTAAATCTTCTATTTTTTGTGTGAATAAAAAATCAAAATAAAAACCAAGAGTAATATAAGAGGGGCCTAGAGACGTGACTAATGAACAGAGGATATGTTATTTTAGTGCCAAGAATGTCTACATTGTTTATTCTGGACTCTATTTTGAAACTGGCATCTTTTTTAATTCGCATGATATTGTCCAAATTGCGCTCTTCTGACAACTCTGTTGGGTAGTTGAAATTGATAAATGGGCAGTTTCTAGTACTCAGTTGATTGAAAAATGGAGTTCTAAAGAAATAGCTATGAGTTTGGTCGACTGGAACAATGAAATTGGCCACAAATAGGGCTCAAAGTCAGTGGGAGCGTTATTCCGTAAGTTTTCGATCAAATTTTGTACTTTTGGTGTCATTACCATCGGGAAAAGATTCTCTATCATTTTTTTTTTTTTTTTTAATTTTTTTACTTAGAATGACAGTTTGAGAAAGAGCTCTGTGACAGTCAGTGGGTTAAGGAACCTCCCGTGAGGAGGATGTTTGCATCCTGAAATTTCATTCATATTGAGAAGCAAAAAATCAACCGTACAACTTCGTATCCTGAAAAGTTTGCATGTTGGGGCATTCGTAAACCGAGGATCCACTTCATACGCATTTTATCGCTCTAGGGAGCTTTAAATGTCGTAGTGGGTGGGGTGGCCAGGCAGGCTACCATACCTCCCACATCTGACTCCCAACAAATAAATACTCTTCACTTCTCACCCTACATTAAGACCATTAAGACTACAAATATTTTAAGGTAAGTATTGAGTATACAGAGTTTCGGCCATAATCCATTCCACAAGCTCAGCCGAAACTCAAATCGTTCGAAAGTCAAAGCAATATTTGCCATAAGAAATAATGTAAATCCAATTAATCCATTCCAGACTCCCAAAAATATTAAAAAAAAATTTTTTTTTAACCCTTTCAGGGTTTCCGACGTACTAGTACGGCTTACACACCAGGGTTATTGACGTACTAGTACGCATAAATTCTAGTGCCTTCAAATTGAGCAGGAGAGAGCTGATAAGCCTACATGTGATAGAATGGGTCTATGTGGTAAGTGTGCACAGTAGGAAAAAAAATCTATGCACCCGCATTGCATTGTGGGACTGGGAATTCAGTGCACCTTTGCAACTAAGCCAAGCGTAAGGAATACCTCACTCTCCAGCAGTCTGAGTGGTGGGGATAGGCAATAAGGGGGGGGAGGCAGTGGGGGTAGTAGGGAAGGGAGTTGGCTTGCTGGCTGGCTATCTGGCTGACTGGCTGGCTAACTGACTGGCTGGCTGGCTGGCTGGCTGGCTAACTGACTGGCTGGCTGGCTAACTGGCTGGCAGGCTGGCTAACTGGCTGGCAGGCTGGCTAACTGGCTGGCTGGCTGGCTAACTGACTGGCTGGCTAAATGGCTGGCTGGCTAAGTGGCTAGCTGGCTGGCTGTGTGTGTGTGTGTGTGTGTGTGTGTGTGTGTGTGTGTGTGTGTGTGTGTGTCGTGGTCTGTGTCTGTCTGTCTGTCTGTCTGTGTCTGTCTCTCTGTGTCTGTTGTTTCTCTCTCTCTCTCTCTCTCTTTTTTTTTTTTTTTTTTTATACACAGGGTTTGACAAGGTTAAGGATCCTAGCTTTATTGACAAGCTGTTTACAGGTTAAGGATTCCAAACTTTATGGCAAGCTAAGAGCTGTTACCTACATTAGCTCATTTGAAAGCATTTTTATTGTTATGAGACATACAAGTAGGGAACAGGATGAAGTTGGAGCCATCTGTGGGCCAGCATTTTCATTTGATCAACGACTTTATCTCGTTGACATCATTATGCTGTACGAATGTGTTCCATACTCGAGTCATCCTGGGTATGTATGATCTCAGATGGAGTGATGTTTCTGGTAGAAGGGTACAGCCAGGTGAAGTTGCTGCTTTATGCCGGTTATTGTGGCATAAAGCTTGTTTCATGCTGTACGAAGTGGGTTCCAAGTGTGGTATTTTGACAATTATTGGGGCCTTGTATATAACAGTAAGGCCACCCACATCCCTCCTATGTTGAAGGCTCTGCTGAAATGAATGATCTATCCTGGATGGGTCCAGGCGAGAGGATGAGACTGTCATGCTCTGTTCTCTACTCTGTTCTAGCAGTCATCTATGTCTCTCTTCTGTCTGTCTCTACTGTCTCTCTCTCTCTCTATCTCTCCACTTCTCTACTCTCATCTCTATCTCTCCTCTCTCTCTTGTCTCTGTCTCTGTCTTGTCTGTCTCTGTCTCTGTCTCTGTCTTCTCTCCCTCCCTCCCCCTCCAACCCCCACCCCTGTTTCTCTCTCTCTGTCTCTCTGTCTCTCTCTATCTCTGTCCTATCTATGTCTCTCTGTCTCTCTCTCTTTCTACTATTTATCTCTCTATCTCTCTTTCTCTCTCTCTCTTTGTTTTTTTTTTTGTTTTGTTTTTTTTTTTTTTTTAACACAGGGTATGACAAGGTTAAGGATCCCTGGCTTTTTCTGACTTATTGACAGCGTTTGTAATGTTTTGGTTTAAGATCGTTTTTGGCAAGCTATATGTGCTGTGTACCGTTGATGATTGAGCTCATCTGGCTCTCTCTCTCGCTCTGGCGAGAGCGAGAGGCGGGCGCACACCCACCACCCCTCCCAATCCAACCACATCTTTCTGTCTCTGTTTCTTCTCTCTGTCTCTCTCTGTTTCTCTATCTGTCTCTCTGTCTCTCTCTCTGTCGCTCTCTCTCTCTGTTTGCTCTCTCTACTCTGTTGCTCCTTCTCTCTGTCGCTCTCTCTCTCTGTCGCTATTCTCTCTCTCTTCTCTCTTTCTCTCTCTCTTCTCTCTCTCTCTCTCTCTCTTCTCTCTCTCTCTCTCTCTCTCTCTTCGCTCATCTCTCTCTCTCAGGTACACATAAATACAATTATTATAGTGTAAATTAACCTAGGATAACTCAAAAATATCCAGAACTGGCATTATATGTAGCAGTCAGACTCAAGATGTGACTACTGCAGTGAGTGTATAAAAATCATGTTGGTCACTTGTGGCTCTATGAGACAGAGGAGCAGACAGAAGAGAAGCGACAAACAGACAGAAAATGAGAAAAAGCAGGACAGATAGACAGACCATGTTTAGTGTAAAGTGGAAAACAAATGAAGGGAAGGCAGTGTACCCTCATCAAATATCACCACTCTCTTTAGTGGAGAGAAGATATAAAGTGACAGTATTTAGATAAGGCTATAAGAGGGTCTTTGTGGCATTTATGGATTTGGGAAAAGGCGTATGACAGGGTGGACAGGGGGACAATGTGGCAGATGTTGCAGGTGTATGGTGTAGGAGGTAGGTTACTGAAAGCAGTGAAGTGTTTTACGAGGATAGTGAGGCTCAAGTTAGAGTACATAGGAAAGAGGGAAATTTTTTCCCAGTAAAGTAGGCATTAGACATGGATGTGGATGTTCTCCATGGTTGTTTAAATATTTATAGTTGGGGATTGTAAGAGGAAGTAATGCGAGGGGTCGAGGCAAGAGGCCGTGGAGTTAAAAGAAAAGAATACACACAAAGTGGGAGTTTGCACAGTTGCTCTTTGCTGTTGACACCTGATGCTCTTGGGAGATTCTGAGAGAAGTTGCAGAGGGTTGCCGGGGCCATGAATTTGGTATGGTGTGCAAAAGAGAAAAAGTGAATACAGGAAGAGTAAGGTTATGAGGATAAAATAGATTAGGTGTGAAGATTGGATACAGATTGGAGGGAGAGAGTATTGAGGAGGTGAATGTATTCAGATATTTGGGAGTGGAAGTGACAGGGGATGGGTCTATGAAGGTTGAGGTGGTATCTATAGAATTGATGAGGGGGAAAAAGAGTGAGTGGTGCACTTAGGGAGTCTGGTGGAGCAAAGAACTTTCCTTGGAGGGACAAAGAGGGCGAATGTATGAGAGTATAGTTTTACCAATGCTCTTTTATGGGTGTGAAGCTGGGTGATGTATTGTTGCAGCGAGGAGAAGGCTGGGGGCAGTGGAGATGTCATAGTCTGAGGGCAATGTGTGGTGTGAATCTAATGCAGAGAATTGTTGTATGGCAGTTAGTAGGAGTGCGGGATTTACCAAAACTGTTGTCCAGAGGGTGAGGAAGGGGTTGTTGAGTTGGTTCGGACTGTAAGAGAGATGGATGCGAAACAGAATGACTTAAGAGGTGTATCGTTCTGTAGTGGAAGGAAGGAGGGTAGGGGTCGGCCTAGGAACGGTTGGAGAGAGAGGGTAAAGGAGGTTTTGTGTGCGTGGGGCTTGGACTTCCAGCTGGCATTGCGTGAGAGTGTTTTGATAGGAGTGAATGGAGACAAATGGTTTTAAAATTGAGTGCTGTTGGAGTGTGAGCAAAGTAATCATTTTTGAAGGGGTTCAGGGAACGGCAGGCGGACTTGAGTTCCTGGAGATGGGAAGTACAGTGCCTGCACTATGAAGGAGGGGTGGTTAATGTTGCAGTTTAAAACTGTGGCTGTAATGCACCTTCTGGCTCTAGACAGTGATGGTGTGATGCTTGGTGTAGCTTTTTCTCTTTCGGGCCAACCACTGCCTTGGTGGGTATCGGCCAGTGGGATATATAATAAAAAAATTAGATAGACACCCCTCATCAAATGTCTCCAACTCTCATTAGTTGAGAGATGAAGACATTGATGCACTATACTTACACCATGCTTTCAATTTTTTATTATTTTTTTTATTTTTTTATTATTATTATTTATATTATATTGTCCGTGTATCCTAAGTAATTTTAAACTATGTAGAATCTGTTATTTTTGTGTACCTGTGAGACAGAGGACAGAGCCAAACAGCCAGCAGCCAGGCCTGTTGTTACAACAAACCCACACTCCCTTCCACTAAAACATTCGCTGGGATCCTATAAATACTATTAGTTATTTCTAGGCCATTAATATTGACTAAAAAATAGGTGAAGATGTTCACCTGTCAATGTTTGGCAAGTTATTGTGTACTCGCCTAATTGTGCTCACCTAATTGTGGTTGCAGTGGTCGAGACTCAGGTCCTGGCTCTGCCTCTTCACCGATTGCTACTAGGTCCTCATTCTCCCTGCTCCGTGTGTACCATACAATGAGTGTATATATCCATAACATGGCTTATATTGGTCTCAGAGGTCATAAAAGTTACTTGAAAAAATAAAATGTTAAAAAATAAAAGAAGAACATAAAAAAAAAACTATTTCCTCATGACCAGCAGTCGGCGATGTTGCCATAAGCGGCTCACTTTCTGTCGGTTTCATGCCTCCATATCTCGGTAAGTATTATCACAAAAAAATTTTTTGGGCCTATAATACTCACGAAAATATGCTCTATCTTTTCATAAGTTTTTTTTTTTTTATTTTTTTTTTGTTTTTTTTTTTTTTTTTTTTTTTTTTTGAAAAATTTTCAACCCTGAGAACAAGTTTGGGAGAGGGCCTGTCGACCCTGAAAGGGTTAAAGAATAACTATAGTTTTACAAACACAAAACAATTATAAATACATATAGTACTTAATGACTAATCAAATGATAAGTCTAAACATGTAAATAAACATTTTAAATCACAACATTTACAAACCTTTAGTGAAGGACTTTTGTCGTGAATGGAAGACAGGAGGAGATAGGAAGGCTTTTTATTGTTTGGAAGGGCGAATCCCCCATCCATTAGGACCTCATGTATCGAGTGCCTATCCGGGGTTACTTCCCTTCTTCGTTTTTTAATGGCACTGCGACCAGCTTGAGAGTCACTGGACCCCATTGCACAAAAAACTGTCAGAGAGGTCTTTTTCTGGCTCTCAATCTCTTTAGCATTTGTCTGTTCATGGACATGGTTTTGTCACTGAACCAAGTTGCAGATATGGCTAGTTTTAGCTTGCTATTCATGATATTTCTCAACAAAAAAGCTTGCCCTCCCTACTCCACATTGAAGTCTCCTTAATCTCTGAAGAAGGCACCTCCTTTCCTCCCTCTTCCTCCTCCTCTGAAACAAGGTCTTTAGCTGTGGTCTGCTGCTTTCAGTGAAGGTCTTGCAGCTCTTTAGTGGTTAGGTCTTTCTGTGCTCCTCCACCAACTCTTCTATATCCTGGCCACTCACCTCAATTCCATGGAC
Organism: Cherax quadricarinatus; assembly: GCF_026875155.1. Lineage (NCBI taxonomy): Eukaryota > Metazoa > Arthropoda > Malacostraca > Decapoda > Parastacidae > Cherax > Cherax quadricarinatus. Next base: position 1,087,452 of record NC_069441.1, read on the forward strand.
ATCCCCAATGACACAATAGATTCCACAACAGATAGGGTCGGAACAGTAACCTCCAAACCCTTCAAAAATCTTTCTCTTGGGACACAATCTGGCCACAATTTTCTCCAAGCAGAGTTCAAAGTCCTTGAAGTCTACTCCTGCCAAGCCTTACCTATAAGGCTTATGACATTGTAGATTATTGAAGTGGATTCCTCAGGAAATCTCTTAGGGTAATTCAGTGTTCGAGGTTCACTTGAAGCCACCTTTGAAACAAATGCTTTCGTGTAGGGTTTTTTGAGTTAGTAATAACCATGCTTGCACATGGGCTGAATGAGAGGATGATGTTAGGAGGCAAGGAAACTTCACTGTTATAAAACTGAAGTCATACACAATTGGTCTACCAAGTTTGGAGGTTGGGCAGGAGCATTGTCCAGTACTTGGAGGGCACTTGAGTGGCAAATTTATTAATCCTGGAGTTTTTTTCACACTGGGGACAAACACTTCATGGACCCGTCAAAGTGTTAATTTTTCCTTGTGACCCATGCCTTAATTGTTAGCCCTCCCAATTCAACAACAAATCTATCTTGACGACATTGTTTTTCTTGAACATCTGGGATTTCAGAGTTGATTACACACAGTAAGGCTTTACATTTGGGAAATCCACACTTGCGAATAGCACGAACCAAAAGAGTTAGCTATCCTTCATTGGCTTGAGTCTTGGCAGTGCCTTTTCCTTCAAGTGTGATGTTGGTCCTCTTTGCATTTTCTGCCAGAGAGGTCTGTTTCATCACAATTGAACTTTTGTTGGAGGGACAAATCCTTCACCCTTTACATAGTCCTTGATTTCAATGCATGTATTTTCGCTGCACATATGTCAGAACTGGTAGCTCACCATGTCTTACACACTATGTATGCCACTAGCTTCTTGGAAATTGTCGAACCCCCTTGCTGGCCTTAAATTCCACAAACAGCAGACTCATTCCAGGCTTTTTCTTTTGTGATCCGCATGCAGCTGCCTCGCCTTTTCCAAGTGATTCGTTCTCCAAAACAACTATATCCCACTAAAAATTTATCATTGATCCACTCACCAACAACTCTCAACATCTTCAGTTGTTTGTCGATCCTATTTTTCGTTTAGGCATATCTACCCCTTTTGCAACATCCAGCTTCCTGATTATTTTTTTCTCGCCAGGATGAATTCTATGGGTTGATTTGTTTTTTGCATTCATCCTTGTAAGCTGCTGCACATGCATAGCATCTTTTCATATTTTTTGACAACTTCTTTCTTCAGTTCTATCATGTTTCTCACTTTCTTTACCAAGGGCTGGCATAGGAAGTTTTTTTGGGACCATGGTTAATTATGTAGCAGTCGAACTCAATCAGCAAAACAACAAAACAACGGATTCTTGTGAAATGTTGGGATGAAGCACTGGGTAATGTTCAATTGTGCAGAAGCAAAAGCCAGACTGACACGCAGGGCCAGGTGGGACAGGTTGGTTACGGTGGCCGAAAACTCAAGGTACTGTTGGAAACTCGAGACAAAAAATTAGCCCAGAATAAAAGAGACCAAAAACTTCAAAACTGGCCAAAACTGGGGCGGCCGAAACGCCATGTACTGTACAGTGGACCCCGGATAACGATCAGCTTCCCACTGACCAATTATGTAAGTTATTTTTGTAAGTGCTTTTGTAGGTGTATTTATAGGGGTCTGTGTATTGGACTAATCTAATTCACAATATTTCTTATGGGAACAAATTCGGCCTATAACGGCACCAAACGGACTTCTGGATTGAAATAATATCGTTTGGGGGGTTCCACTGTCTAGAATTTTATTGCTCTAGTGTGCTTTAAATGTCATGTGTGGGTGTGAGTGGCCAGGAGGGCTATCATACCTACCACACCTGACTTCTTACAATAAATACTACTCACCTCTTACTCTACACTAAGACTACACATATTTTTAGGTAAGTGATGAGTGTACTGTGTGTGCATTTTAATTTTATTGTTTTTTTATGCTTAGTTCTATTGCTAATTTAATATATGTTAGTGTAAACTTGTTATCTGGCATTTATATGTGGAAAAAATGATGTTCTACTTTCCGGCAATGTCCGCTTTCCAGCGGTAGACTGAACCTAACCTGCAGTATAAGTGGGGCCCTACTGTACTGCATTATTAGGAAAAATTGTGTGTTAAGTCAGACTAACCCATACGAAGTCTCCCTTATTATCAACGCACTAAAAAACAAGGCAGGAGATTTAAATACCTTACCACCCTTTATATACAAAAAAGTGTCACAATTGCTATCACCAATCATTGCAACACTCTTTAACAAATCCATTGAATCCTCCACCTTCCCTACAGTTCTCAAAATAGCAAGGGTCACCCCGATCCACAAAGGAGGAGACCAAACAGAGTTGAATAACTATAGGCCAATATCCAACTTACACCCTCTCTCAAAAATCTTCGAAAAATTAATTCATAAACGAATCTACTCCTACCTTATCTCCCAAAACATACTCAACCCCTGCCAATTTGGATTCAGGCCTAATAAAAATACTAATGATGCTATTATACACATGCTAGAACATATATACACTGCAATAGAGAAAAAAAGAAGGCCCACTGGGGATCTTCATTGACTTACGTAAAGCTTTTGATACAGTTGACATGACTTGCTCACGTAAAATTGTCACACTATGGTATAAGAGGGCACTCCCTCAACTACCTCAAGTCATACCTCAGCAACAGAAGCCAATATGTGTATGCAAATGGGGCAAACTCTTCTGCACAACCAATTACAGTTGGTGTCCCACAGGGAAGTGTCCTTGGCCCTCTTCTCTTTCTCCTATACATAAATGACCTACCAAATGCTTCGCAATTACTCAACCCACACTATTTGCAGATGACACTACATACGTCTTCTCCCACCCGAGCCCAGTCACGCTAGCCAATACTGTAAATACCGAATTACAGAAAATATCTACCTGGATGAGGACTAACAAACTTACACTAAACATTGACAAAACCTACTTCATTCAGTTTGGTAACAGAGCTACAGATGTCCCTCTTAACATAATGATAAACAGATCACCTATCACAAAGCTAACAGAGGGAAAATTCTTAGGAATCCACCTTGATAATAGACTCAAATTTCATACACATATACAACAAATTTCTAAGAAAATTTCCAAGACTGTAGGCATACTATCGAAGATACGGTACTATGCTCCACAGTCAGCCCTCCTGGCCCTATATCACTCTCTTATTTACCCCTATCTCACCTATGGAATATGTGCATAGGGCTCAACAACAATTAACCATCTCAGACCACTAATTACCCAACAAAAGGCTGCAGTTAGAATGATAACAAATTCTCACTACAGGCAGCACACTCCACCAATATTCAATACACTAAACCTACTCACCATACAAAACATCCATACTTATTACTGCACCTATTACATACATAGAACACTTAACTCTGATATTAACCCTCCCCTCAAACATCTCCTTGCCAACCTCAACAGAACACATGACCATAACACAAGGCACAGATCACTCTTTGATGTTCCTCGTATCCATCTCACACTATGCAAAACTCAATGCACATAAAAGGCCCTAAAATCTGGAATTCATTACCTGTAAATATAAAAGAAACACTACCTGTTTATAAATTCAAGTCTCTTCTCAAAGATCACTTACTCACCCAAAACCAAATAAATACTGAATAACTGAACCTTATAAATTGTATATCTTAAATGTTTCTCACAATTATATCATATAAATGTTAAACCTAAAACCCAATCTAACTTTATTATTTTTTTAAATACACTACCTAACAGAATCCTTCATATGACTGAATGCAACCCAATGACCTGTTTTTGAAATACCCCTTGTGCTTTTAGTAATCGTTTACATTAATGTTTTATCACTGATTTCATTTGTTATTAAATCTTAAGAATTTAAGCCCCTAATGTATGCATATATAAGTGGTTTTTGGCATGGCTTATCTGATTTTTTTGACCTCTGTATGTGTCTCAAATTGTTAAAAAAAAATTAAATAAATAAATAATTTTATATTTGAATGGGGTACAAATGTAATAATTGCATTTTATTTATAGTCTTTTGAAAATAAAACTAGGAAAAAAGAAAACTACATTTACACATTTGGATTTTTCCCTCTGAAAAGTCGTTATAAAAGGTTCATTAATAAAGGTTTATTTTTAAAAATTTATATTAATTAAAACTTTGCTCTTGATAGGTGCCACCCCCCAAGTGATGTTAGAGTAGTTGGATGTTTTGGGGTGGAGACAGAGTCATGTCGGGGAGGTGGAAAACATAATACACTCCATCCCGGACAACTATGCCGTCCAGGGCATCCCACGGGGCACCAGCCAATATTGGCCTTTAGCCAGGCGAAAAGGTTGTTAACCATGAAGTTGTATAGGATGTGTTTAAATTTTTTCCAAATCACAATACTAATTATTTTTTTTACAAAAAGCTTTTAAGTCAATGTGTACCCCAAAAGGGGATTCTAATTTAACACCAGGCTTTAAAAATGTTTAAAAATTTTTTTACCGAATTATTGAAAAAAGATTTATGTTTGGGGGTGCACATTTTAGAACAATGATAGAAGAAGATGCTAGAGACCTAAAAATGTCATACTTGGCAGGAATGGTAGAGGCTAGAGATCATGAGAATCTCATACTTGAAACATAGTTTGGTGTGAATTTTCTGCAGAGAATTTTAAGGGAAAAAATTAACCCTTTAACTGTCGGTCCCATAATATTACGGCTTGCAAGCCAATGTTGGTCCCATAATACTATGCCAAAATTGTAGTGGCTTCCAATCTTGCGATAGAAAGCTGGTACGCCTAGATATAAGAGAATGGGTCTGAGTGGTCAGTGTGGGCAGTTTAAAAAAATCCTTCAGCATGCTGTGCATAATGAGGAGAAAAAAAAAACTGTATTTTTGGTTGAAAACTCCGACTTTGCTGTGTAGTTATGTATGGCATTTATGGCTCTATTCTCATTTTCTTGGTTTCATTTGATAGAATATAAAATATATTACAGAAATAGAGATGATTTTAAATGGTTTATGGACTACAAGTACCTTCAAATTGAGCTCAAATTAGCAAAAATGTTTAATTTTTGCTGATGTTCAAGAGTAAACAAATCACGTCACATGTCCAATACACATCAACTGGTGGGTGTAATATGCTTTCACAAATGTGCTGATATTATTTATACCATTTTTGCAGTACTCTGCATGACAGTAAACCTTCTATTTTTTGTGTGAAGAAAAATTCAAAATGGAAAGCAAGCGTAATATAAAAGGGGCCTGGAGACATGACTAATGAACAGAGAAAATGTTATTTTAGTGCTTGCAATGTTTGTATTGTTAATTCTGGACCCTGTTTTGAAATTGGCTTTACTTGAATTGTATACGAAATTTATCAAATTACCAATTTCTGATCACTTTATTGGTAGTTGAAATTGGTAAATGGGCAGCTTCTTGTACTCAGTAGGTAGAACAAATGGAGTTATAGCAAAATAGCTATGAGTTTCGTCAACTGGAACAATGGAATTGGCCAAAAATAAGGCTCAAAATGGGCAAAATCACCGATGCGTAAATATCGCCAAGACCACTAACTTTGCAAGAGCATAATTCCATAAGGTTTCCATCAAATTTTGTATTTTGTGTCATTACCATCGGGAAAAGATTCTCTGTCATTTCGTAAGTTTTTTTTTTTTTAATTCTTCGACACAGCAATTTTGTGAGCAGTGGTTTCAACTGTGAAAGGGTTAAAAGGTTGTGGTGGCATCAGTGAGGGTATCATTGAGAGGGCTGAGGAGGGGTTGTTGAAGTGGTTTGGGCAAGAAGAGAAGATGGAGAAGGATAGGATAATGAAGAGAGTATAAATCTGGGGTAGAAGGTATGAGAGATAGGGGATGTATGTCCCAAGAACAGTTAGAGGGTGTGATGGAGGGGTAAAACATCTTTGAGTTTTAAAGGCTTGAGCATCTGTCAGGCTTATGTGAGCGTGATACACAGGAGTGAATGGACACAAATAGTTTTCAGTGGATGTGATGTTGGAATGTGGACAAGGCAACATTTATGAGGGAATTCAAGGAAACCTGTACTCTGCACTCTGAAAGAGGGGTGAGGCCGATGCAGTTCATAAAGTACGCTGATTGTGATATCAACACACTACAGGCAAGGCAGTGATTGAGTGAATGATGGTGAATATGTTTCTTTCTATGGATCTTCCTTAACAGGAGATGGCAGTTGATGTAAAAAAGTTTTTATTTTAGAACAGTTACACAGGGGCATACAAGTAAGTGTTTATAGAGGAACATGGTTTAGAAAGACACGTAAGCAAACACTATGACATATTTATTAGAAAACGTTTCGGTCCTGGGACCTTGATCACTCCTAACATACAGAGGTAGAAAGACATTATATATATAGGCGGAGAGTGAGGTGTGACGCACGTGACCTGAGGAATGTCATAAGAATGGAGGAACACTGTAGAAGGCCTACTGGCCCATGCAAGGCAGGTCCTTATCAAAACAACCTCTACCTATGATGAGGACGGGTAGACGATGAAATCATGTGACTCCTGTGTTGTTGGGTTGGTGCTGCTTAAGTATCATGTATGCCAATGTTTTTGAAATTTTGTAGTTTCCAGTGTTGTGTTCTATAGTGTCGGTGACGGCGATTAGTGAGGCTTCTAGGCACCGTCGGCGTCTGAGGTCTGGTTCGGTGAGAACGAGTTGTGCCTCATTCCAGTTCATCAAATGCCCCGTGGATTCTCTGTGGAGGACACAGGCGTACCTTACATCGTCTCTGTTAGAGGCATTTCGATGCTCATTCAGGCGGACTGAAAGATCTCTGCCTGTCTCGCCTACATATTTCTTGGGACAGAACCCACAGGGGATAGTGTAGATGCCTGCTGTAGAAGTTAGAGGTGTGGGGCTGCGTTTCGTAGTGAGGTCTTTGATAGATGATGTGTTTATGGTGGAAACGTTGATGTTACTCATAGCAAGTGCCCGGCGAGTATTCGTGGCAACATCACCACATGGGAGTACTATGAACTGCTTAGGGGGCTGTTCCATGGGCGGTTTGTTGAGGATAGCTTGTGCCTTGAGTCTGCAGTCTCGGATGAAGAAAATTGGGAACTGAAAATGTGTAAAGGCTTGTGTTATGTAAGTGCATTCTTCTTCTAGAAAACAAGGGCTGGAGATGCGAAGAGCTCTCAAGAAGAAGCCAATGAGGACTCCTCTCTTAGTGCGGGTGTCTTGGTGTGAATAAAAGTGTATAAGATCGTCCTTGTTGGTAGGTTTACTATACACTTTGAAGAGAAGTTTGTCACTGTCGGGAGATCTGCACAGTAGAACGTCGAGGAAAGGAAGTTTGCCATCATTTTCGAGTTCAAGTGTAAACTTTATTGATGGTTCAACTGTATTGATCTTGTTGAGAAGGGCCTGGATATTGAGACGTCTCGGATAGAAAACCAATATATCATCAGCGTATCTTAGCCAAGTAACGGTGTTGGGAATGAGGGTGCTGAATTTCTCTGTCTCCAGGTTTTCCATGAAGAGGTTGGCAAGCACAGCACTGAGCGGGCTGCCCATTGCCATCCAAAAGCACTGTTTGTAACAGTTGTCCTGATACTTGAAGAAGTAGAAATTAACACAAAGTTCCACTAGATTGATGAAATCTAGAAGAGGTAAAGGGAGATTGTGGTTTTCAGTGAGCCTCTGTCTCAGAATGTTGATTGCAGCGTCAGTAGAAACGTTGGTAAAGAGGGCTGTGACATCGAAGGAAGCCATGCTTTTGTTTTTGCCATTCAGGTTGGAAATTCGGGAGAGAAGGTCACCTGAGTGTTTGAGGTGGGCTTGACTGATGGTGCCCAGAAGTGCTGAAAGCTATTTGGCAAGGTGGCCAGCTAGTCTGTGTGGTGCACTCCCTATGCCCGAAGTGATATGCCATAGTGGGATGCCAGGTTTGTGTGTCTTAGGAAGGCCATACAGGTGTGCTGGTTTCGGTTGACCTGGTAAAAGTTTAAGTAGTTTTTTGCCTTGTTCTGATTTTCGTAAGATGCTACGAGCCTTTTGAAGGAAAGTCTGGGTACTTTGAAGTAGCACTGATTCCGATACAGGCTGGTATGTGTTGGCATCGTTGAGAAGATTTAAAACTTTATTGTTGTAGTCGACAGTGTTGAGTAACACCACACCACCACCTTTGTCAGTGGTTGTAATGACGATATCATCGTTGTTTGCCTAGTTCCTGAGTGCTTGGATGTATCTTCTGGGAATGACCGGTCTTGAAGGCTCAGTAGCTGCAGCAGTGATAATTCCTTGAACAAAGCCTTTTTGAAACTTGGAGCCTCCAAAAGGTTGGTTCTTGGTTACCATATCCACCAGATGATGTTTCTTGTTGATGCCGGTAGTAAACTTGAGCCCTAGGCTGAGGGCTTCTGTCTCGGTGATGGTTAGTGTATAGGAAGATAAGTTATTTATGATTTCTGGTCTACACTATCCCCTGTGGGTTCTGTCCCAAGAAATATGTAGGCGAGACAGGCAGAGATCTTGCAGTCCTACCTGAATGAGCATCGAAATGCCTCTAACAGAGACGATGTAAGGTATGCCTGTGTCCTCCACAGAGACTGCACGGGGCATTTGATGAACTGGAATGAGGCACAACTCGTTCTCACCGAACCAGACCTCAGACGCCGACGGTGCCTAGAAGCCTCACTAATCGCCGTCACCGACACTATAGAACGCAACACTGGAAACTACAAAATTTCAAAAACATTGGCATACATGATACTTAAGCAGCACCAACTCAACAACACAGGAGTCACATGATTTCATTGTCTACCCGTCCTCATCATAGGTAGAGGTTGTTTTGATAAGGACCTGCCTCGCATGGGCCAGTAGGCCTTCTACAGTGTTCCTCCATTCTTATGTTCTTATGACATTCCTCAGGTCAAGTGCGTCACACCTCACTCTCCGCCTATATATATAATGTCTTTCTACCTCTGTATGTTAGGAGTGATCAAGGTCCCAGGACCAAAATGTTTTCTAATAAATATGTCATAGTGTTTGCTTACGTGTCTTTCTAAACCAACTTGTCGGTATTTATTACCAAGGTTTATACCATCTTGTCTGACACTGCAACACACTATGGACATAGCATACAGAGAATACCTTTCTCTCCTACTCAAAGCTAATAGTCTTCGGAACCGACACATCTTCCTAGAAGACTGTCTTGCTTAGATGGTGGTACCACGGTCCACTCCTCGACAACTGACCACATCTAGACACCCTTTCTCTCCTGCTGTTTACGCCTACCTTAGAGAAAGCTCTGATGAACTGCGACATGCTCAGAAGGAGGCCTCATTACGTGCCGCTCAGATTCGTGCTTCACTTCCTACTCCTGACAGAAGGACTGCAGAATATATACTCAGCCAAGTTACCACTGCCAACATCCAACAGAAATTGAAGCTATCACGAAAACTACAAGACCTGTGCTCCTACAGCAAATGGAGCGAAATGGGACGACCAGAAATCATAAATAACTTATCTTCCTATACACTAACCGTCACCGAGACAGAAGCCCTCAGCCTAGGGCTCAAGTTTACTACCGGCATCAACAAGAAACATCATCTGGTGGATATGATAACCAAGAACCAACCTTTTGGAGGCTCCGAGTTTCAAAAAGGCTTTGTTCAAGGAATTATCACTGCTGCAGCTACTGAGCCTTCAAGACCGGTCATTCCCAGAAGATACATCCAAGCACTCAGGAACTTGGCCAACAACGATGATATCGTCATTACAACCGCTGACAAAGGAGGTGGTGTGGTGTTACTCAACACTGTCGACTACAACAATAAAGTTTTAAATCTTCTCAACGATGCCAACACATACCAGCCTGTATCAGAATCAGTGCTACTTCAAAGTACCCAGACTTTCCTTCAAAAGGCTCGTAGCATCTTACGAAAATCAGGACAAGGCAAAAAACTACTTAAACTTTTACCAGGTCAATCGAAACCAGCACGCCTGTATGGCCTTCCTAAGACACACAAACCTGGCATCCCACTACGGCCTATCACTTCGGGCATAGGGAGTGCACCACACAGACTAGCCAGCCACCTTGCCAAATACCTTTAAGCGCTTCTGGGCACCATCAGTCAAGCCCACCTCAAACACTCAGGTGACCTTCTCTCCCGAATTTCCAACCTGAATGGCAAAAACAAAAGCATGGCTTCCTTCGATGTCACAGCCCTCTTTACCAACGTTTCTACTGACGCTGCAATCAACATTCTGAGACAGAGGCTCACTGAAAACCACGATCTCCCTTTACCTCTTCTAGATTTCATCAATCTAGTGGAACTTTGTGTTAATTTCAACTTCTTCAAGTATCAGGACAACTGTTACAAACAGTGCTTTGGGATGGCAATGGGCAGCCCGCTCAGTGCTGTGCTTGCCAACCTCTTCATGGAAAACCTGGAGACAGAGAAATTCAGCACCCTCATTCCCAACACCGTTACCTGGCTAAGATACGTTGATGATACACTATATTGGTTTTCTATCCGAGACGTCTCAATATCCAGGTCCTTCTCAACAAGATCAATGCAGTTGAACCATCAATAAAGTTTACACTTGAACTCGAAAATGATGGCAAACTTCCTTTCCTCGACGTTCTACTGTGCAGATCTCCCGACAGTGACAAACTTCTCTTCAAAGTGTATAGAAAACCTACCAACAAGGACGATCTTATACACTTTTATTCACACCAAGACACCCGCACTAAGAGAGGAGTTCTCATTGGCTTCTTCTTGAGAGCTCTTCGCATCTCCAGCCCTTGTTTTCTAGAAGAAGAATGCACTTACATAACACAAGCCTTTACACGTCTTCAGTTCCCATCTTTCTTCATCCGAGACTGCAGACTCAAGGCACAAGCTATCCTCAACAAACCGCCCATGGAACAGCCCCCTAAGCAGTTCATAGTACAGTGGTCCCTCAATTATCGTCCTTAATCCCTTCCTGGAAGTGGGACTATTATCGAAATAGACGATTTTCAAATGAATTTTCCCCATAAGAAATAATGTAAATACAATTAATCCGTTCCTGACACCCAGAAGTATTAAAACAAAAAATTTTTTTACATGAAATATAGACGTAGTACATAAACAATACAATGGGACATGATGAATGAAACATTAACAGCATAACACTTACCTTTATTGGCAATTCTTCTTAGTGTATGGAAGACTGGAGGAGAAAATCCCCACTAGCATTAGCACAGAACATGAGCGTCAGCCTGTCTTTCATAGGCTTGTGTCCTGGCAGTGCCTTTTCTTCTTGAGTAATGTAGGTCCTCTTTGGCATTTTCTTCCAAAAGTGGCCTGTTTCGTCACAATTGAACACTTGTTCAGGTTTCAGTCCTTCAGCCTCTATGTACTCCTTGAATTCCTGCACGTATTTTTCAGCCGCTTTGTGGTCCGAACTGGCAGCCTCACCATGCCTTATCACACTGTGTATGCCAGTACGCTCCTTATATCTCTCAAACCAGCCTTTGCTGGCCTTAAATTCACTCACATCACCACTAGTTGCAGGCAATTTCTTTACCAAATCGTCATGCAACTGCCTAGCCTTTTCACAAATAAGCGACGTCATAAGAATATCTCCTGCTAATTGTTTCTCGTTTATCCACACCAATAATAACTTCTCAACATCTTCGAGTACTGGTGATCTCATTTTTGTCAGCATATTTACCCCCTTTGCAACAACAGCTTCCCTGATTTCCTTTTTCTTGGCTATGATGGAAGATATGGTTGTATGGGATTTGTTATACATCCTGGCCAGTTTGCCCACACATACGCCACTTTCATATTGTTCAATGATGTTTTTCTTAAATTCAATCGTATTTCTCACCTTCTTTACCAAAGGCTTGGCACTAGGAGCGTTCTTTGGAGCCATGGTAGCTTATTTAGCACTTGCAAGCACTAAAATGAACGGAATACAGTATTATGAAATATTTCGTATGAACACGTGAGGGGACCATCGCTCACTGGTAAACAATGACACAACTGGCTGGGAAGGGAGGCAGAGGCGGCTCAGAGCCGTGAGTACGTGTCCAGGATGAAGGACGATTAGCGAGCTAACGGACCATTTGCGAGCCAATGTTTAGACGAAATAATGCAACGATTTCTGAAATGGACGACTTTCAGGCCGGATGATTATTGAGGGACCACTGTACTCCCATGTGGTGATGTTGCCACGAATACTCGCCGGGCACTTGCTATGAGTAACATCAACGTTTCCACCATAAACACATCATCTACCAAAGACCTCACTACGAAACGCAGCCCCACACCTCTAACTTCTACAGCAGGCATCTACACTATCCCCTGTGGGTTCTGTCCCAAGAAATATGTAGGCGAGACAGGCAGAGATCTTTCAGTCCGCCTGAATGAGCATCGAAATGCCTCTAACAGAGACGATGTGAGGTACGCCTGTGTCCTCCACAGAGACTGCACGGGGCATTTGATGAACTGGAATGAGGCACAACTCGTTCTCACCGAACCAGACCTCAGACGCCGACGGTGCCTAGAAGCCTCACTAATCGCTGTCACCGACACTATAGAACGCAACACTGGAAACTACAAAATTTCAAAAACATTGGCATACATGATACTTAAGCAGCACCAACCCAACAACACAGGAGTCACATGATTTCATCGTCTACCCATCCTCCTCATAGGTAGAGGTTGTTTTGATAAGGACCTGCCTCGCATGGGCCAGTAGGCCTTCTACAGTGTTCCTCCATTCTTATGTTCTTATGACATTCCTCAGGTCACGTGCGTCACACCTCACTCTCCGCCTATATATATAATGTCTTTCTACTTCTGTATGTTAGAAGTGATCAAGGTCCCAGGACCGAAACGTTTTCTAATAAATATGTCATAGTGTTTGCTTACGTGTCTTTCTAAACCAACTTGTCGGTATTTATTACCAAGGTTTATACCATAGAGGAACATACTTGCTTTACAGGTCATAATAATGCTTAGAAATGCAAATAGATTTGACAGTTAAAAATAGGAGAGGAGTTATTAGATGGAGAGTTAGAGGTATCAGGAAGATGGAAGAAATATTTTGAGGAACTGCCAAATGTTCGTGAAGATAGAGAAGCTGTGATTTCATGTATTAGACATGGAGGTATAACATCTTGTAGAAGTGAAGAAGAGCCAGATGTGAGTGTGTGGGAAGTTCATGTGGCAGTGGGTAGAAAAAGGAGGTACAGCAGCTGGGATTGATGGGATAAAGACATAAATGTTAAAAGCAGGTGGGGATATAGTTTTGGAGCAATTAGTACTTTTATTTAACTCGTAAATGGTCCAAACGTATATATGTGTTCTCTTCCCCAGTACCCCAAATATTTTGAAAAATAAAAAAAATAATTTTTTTTCATTGAAATAAAGAGAAATTTTTTCTAAGTGTTACAGGATTAAAATAAAAAAAAATAGGGTCAGTACTTACTGAGATATGAGGCTGCAAAGTTGGCACTTAATTCTCACCTGACGGCAACATCGAGTCCTGCTGCTTGCAGAAGTGTTGCCAGTATACCATTTTTCTCATTTTTCTTTCTTTCAACAAACCGGCCGTATCCTACCGAGGCAGGGTGGCCCCCCCCAAAAAAAAAGTTTCTCTTTTCAAATTTAGTAATTTATACAGGAGGAGGGGTTACTAGCCTCTTGCTCCTGGCATTTTAGTCACTTCTTACAACATGCATGGCTTAGGGAGGAAGAATTGTGTTCCACTTCCCCATGGAGATAAGAGGAAATAAACAAGAACAAGAACTAGAAACAAAATAGCAGAAAACCCAGAGGGGTGTGTATATACAGTAAGGCCCCACTTTACGGCGTTTCATCTTATGACGTTCCGCTTATACGGCGATGTCAAATTATGACCAAAATTTGCTTTTATGGCAAGCGGTCTTTCAAATACGGCGCCCCCCACCCGGTTTGTTTACATTTTCCATGACCACATCTATTATGTCAGGAAACTTTCCAAAATTTCAAGTGTTTTAAAGTTACTGCATATTTTATATGTACTCTGATAATTATACTTACGTGTACCTGTACCTAAATATACAGTGGACCCCCGCATAACAATCACCTCCGAATGCGACCAATTATGTAAGTGTATTTATGTAAGTGCGTTTGTACGTGTATGTTTGGGGGTCTGAAATGGACTAATCTACTTCACAATATTCCTTATGGGAACAAATTCGGTCAGTACTGGCACCTGAACATACTTCTGGAGTGAAAAAATATCGTTAACCGGGGGTCCACTGTGCTTGTGTGCAGGTACTCATTAAAATTGCTAAGTCTCTCTCTACTCATGACGCTAATACTATGTAATAATAATCACTCTTGGGCACACTAAATGTCTTATTATACATCAATATAGGCATGTTCATTAATCCATCTATGTAAAGTAAAAGGACACAAGTGCAACTAATGTGACATTTGATTGTGGCAACGTTTCGCTCTCCAGGAGCTTTGTCAAGCCGTAACGGCTTGACAAAGCTCCTGGAGAGCGAAACGTTTCCACAATAAAATGTCACATTAGTTGCACTTGTGTCCTTTTACTTTACATATTGTTGGTAATTCTACCAACATTATTACAATCCATCTATGATATTTTCCTCAAAATTATATATGAAACCTGTTACATAGCATATAAACATGATACATACACTCACAGAATAAAAATTGATGTAAATATGAGATTTGTTTACAAAGCAGCTGTATAGGTAGTGTCGGAAGAATTATGTTTTCTCTAGTCAAACTGGGGGATAACTTTAGAAAAATATTCTTTTCGTGTGCCTTTACTCTATATATATAGCAATTCACAACCCTTGTGGGTTTAGTGCTTTTTATTAATAATAATAATAATGATATTATTATTATTATTATTATTATTATTAATAATATTATTATTATTATTATTATTATTATTATTATTATTATTATTATTATTTTTATTATTATTATTAATATCTTCATTCACTCTAAAAATGGTGTGTTTCTGTTTGTTTATTCTGTACTAACTTGTACAACTTGTACACAATGTAAGAGTATTTGTATTGTGAGGTAATTATTATTATAATTAAAAAATATTGAGGTAAATGTTTTACAAACTCTTACAAACGTACGTGAATGAACTAAAAGTAGACACATATTAATATGCATTTATTTCGCCTGACCAAGTGATCGCCCACTACCTGTTCAGTTTGTGTTCTTACATTGTCTCAAACTCTGTATCTCATTCTCTTTCTTGTTTCCCTTTTTCGTTAACAAGTTGGCTCTCATTGACGATGGCGTCTAAGTTAGCTGTGATAAAAAGAGAAGTCGTAAGCCTCTTGCTTTAAGTGCCAATTTTAGGGGATGATGGTGGGGCCATTCTGATTTTATTCAATAAACACGGGCCCACTCCACCTCTCACGCATTAATATTAATATTTTAAGGTAAGTAAAAGTGTAGTACTCTGTGTGTATCTTACCTTTTTATTGTGTTTTAATGCCTATTCTATTGCTAACTTAATATAAGTTAGTGTAAACTTGTTGTCTGGCATTTACTGTATTGTATATTTTATGTGCACTCTGATAATAATACTTGTGGAGCTGTGTGGTAGCCGGGTGGAGGGACAACATTACGTTTTCTCTGCTCAGCCATCAGAGAAAACGTGTATGAATCTGCGTTTGGCTCAGCCACTCCCTCACTCCGTTTTTGTTTACAATTTTGGGCATGAATTATTCATTACTTCTACCTTCGTTTATGATGGTATCTAAAGGTAGTTGTTAAAAATGATTAAATTCAGTGAACAAGGCATGTCGATGTTAATGATATGGCTCTGGCCGGTAGGTGTAGCCCAGGCGGGCTACACCTACCGGCTACCTACACTGACTTCCTACAAATAAATACTACTCACCTCTCTTCCTATATTAAGACAAACACATATTTTAAGGTAAATAATGAGTGTACTGTATGTGTATTTTCCTCTCTGGGATGTTTTAAATATCGTTTATTAACCCGTAAACGGTCCAGGCAGATCTACGTTCCATG
The DNA here is from genome assembly GCF_026875155.1 of Cherax quadricarinatus. Lineage (NCBI taxonomy): Eukaryota > Metazoa > Arthropoda > Malacostraca > Decapoda > Parastacidae > Cherax > Cherax quadricarinatus. The sequence goes on from NC_069441.1 coordinate 1,103,572, forward strand.
TGTAGTGCTCCAAAAGTAGATCTACGTTTTTTACACATTTTCAAATGTAAAAAAAAAAGAATCTACTTTTTTTACATACTTCAAATGTTGAAAAAAACGTATATAAAACTTTGGACCGTTTACGGTTAAGTTTGAGCGGGGGGCCAGGGCTACCTACACCTGGGGTACCTACCCCTGGGCTACCTACACCTGGGCTACCTACACCTGGGCTACCTACACCTGGGGTACCTACACCTGGGCTACCTACACCTGGGCTACCTACACCTGGGCTACCTCACCTGACTTCCTACAAATAAGCACTACCAAACCCCTCTCCCTCATTAGATTTCAAAACAGGAAGCCCCCGTCTTTAAAGGCGTTCACTTTACGGCGTTCCGCTAATACGGACATTTCAATTATGACCAAAACTGGCTATAAAAGGGCTCCCCACCTACTTTCCCAAAACAGTCCCCCGTGCCCCACCCGTTTGTTATACATTCCCTGAGCTCAGTAAGCCTAATCCCCTCCATTTATGTCTGGAACTCAAAATTCAAATGTTTTTAAAAGTTATTTCATATTTATATAAAAACTCTATAATTATACTTATGTAATACCTGTACCAAATAAACTTACATACTGTGCTGCATGCAGTTTCACATTAAATTGGTAATTCTTATGTCTCCAGACGTCATATTAGAATGATAATAAAATCACGGTCATTTAAATGTCGTATATTACGTTTTTATACACATTTTCATTAATCACCATGATATTTTTTCAAAATTATATTAACACGATGCATAAAATAAAATAAGATAAAACACCCCACAGTAGATAAATAACTAAATGTGGATGTGGTAGCAGACGACTTGCACAAGTGAGCCATATTAGAAATGAAATAATAAAAATACTCACCCAGTCTCATAAATGTCGTATATTACGGTAATTACACATTTTCATTAATCCATCCATGATAATTTTTTTTCAAATTATATAATAAACACGATGCATAAAAAATATAAATAAGATAAATACACCCCACAGATAGAATAAATAAACATAAATTGAATGTGGTAGCAGACACTTTCACAAGTGACGCCCTTTTTAGAAATGAAAATAAAATAAATACTCACCGAGTCTCATAAATGCTATATTACGTTAATATACACATTTTTTATTAAACCACCATTATTTTTTTTTCAAAATTAATAAAAACACGAACAAAACTAAAAAGTGATAAAAACACCCCCCAATAAATAAATAAACAAAATTAAGATGTGGAGCCACATAACTTTTCAAGGACGGGAAGAAAACATTTTCTCTAATCTAACATAAGAAAAATGTGTTTTCGGGGTAACTGTAGAAAATTTTTCCTTCGTATGTATTAAGAAGTTATTCAGGTTTCACAAATACATTACATAATTTTCAACATAAAACATACGTGAAGAGAACCTAGAAACCCAAAAAAGCAGGTGACTTATTCCAGCCTTCACTCGGAGCTTCATTTCTTCCCCAAAATGATTTACATGAAATGGGATGTTCTCTTTATTAATTACCCTATCAAGTGGACAACCGTACACAATTAACTTTACACAAACCAACTGACACTTCGTTTTTTTAAAAAAACTTACGTTCGCCGGTTTGTTTACATAACTCGCCCTGTCCCCTCCATGTACTCATTCTTTTCTCTCTCTCATTTTTCTTTTATCTCATTCTTACCCGACCCTCATTAAGACAAAAAATATTTAAGGTAAAAAATGAACTGTATATACATTTTATCGCTCTGGATCTTAAATATCAAAATAGATGTGGGGGGGGGGCCCGGTAAGGAGCCTGGCTTTACCATACACCCCACTTGATTCTTTTCAATAAATACTACTTTTCTCACCCTAGATTAAGACTAAAAATATTTTAAGGTATAATGAGTCACTATGTTTTATTTTTACTTTTTATTGTTTTTGATGCCTGTTTTATTTCAACAATATATGTTAGGGGAAAACTGTTATCTATGTTTGAAAGCATTTAAAGTGGAAAAAAAAGGGGTTTCCCCTTTCGGCGGTTTTCCGCTTTACGGCGTAGCCGGAACCAACCTGCCGAATAAGTGGGGGCCCTCTGACTTGAAGATTGTAATGAATTTTACGTAATTATTTTACTTTGTTGTTTTAATGCCCATTCTATTTCAACTTAATATAATTTATGTAAACTTTTTTGTCTGGGATTTAATGCATTTATAAAAAAAAAAAATGTGTTCCCTTTCCGGGGATGTCTGCTTTTCCGCAACAGCCGGAACCTAAACCCTTCAAAGGGGCCCTACGTACATGCTTGTACAAGTATTTGGGGGTGGACCTAAGTGTAAGTAAACAGCAAGACGTACCCCGAAACTTGCAGTTTTTGAACAGAAAAAAAAACATCAGCAGTCCTACCATCTTAAAAAATTACAGACTTAGTTTTTAAAAAATCACTTGCAGGGCGGTAGTACCTCCCCGGGGGGGTTGCGTCTACCAACCTACTACCTAGATTTTTCTCATTTTTATATTTATATAATTTTTATGTTCTGATAATTACAATTTATTGTAGTTCTTGTCATTTCATAACCAATCTTTGTTTTGACACTAATATTAGGTACTGAAATTGTTCTCAAATTGTCACAAACACATTGACAGGTGGACATTTACAACTGCCTTGGTCATTTACTATTGTCTAGGAATATATACAAAGTATTTATAGGTCTCAGCAATGTTTTGGATACACGGGAGTATAGAAGAAGGAGAAGGAAGGAGGAGGAGGAAGAAGGAAGAAGGAAGAAATTCCCATGAAGCAATGTGTAAGACAAGTGTCAGTGACAAGCATTCCGGAGGCCAGTCATAAGATGAGATAAGGGATGACATTTGATGGGTGCCAGCGAGGGTGCAGAGATAAGATGAGATAAGGGACAATGTTTGATGGGTGCCAGCGAGGGTGCAGAGATAAGATGAGATAAGGGACAATGTTTGATGGGCGCCAGCGAGGGTGCAGAGATAAGAGGTGACATTTGATGAGCTGGTATCTCTGTCTCTCATTATCTATCTCTCTGCTTGTCTCTTTCTGTCTCTCTGCTTGTCTCTCTCTGTCTCAGAGAGAGCCATTGTGACCCAACAGCTATTCGTATGCATTATATCTACAAGCACAGTATAGCACTTAAGATTTTTTAGGTTATCCTAGGTAATTTACACTATGTATAATTGTATTTGTGTGTCCCTGTTAGACAGATAAAAAGAGATAGAGACAGATGTACAGAGACAGATGTACAGAGACAGATGGACAGAGACAGATGGACAGAGACAGATGGACAGAGACAGATGGACAGAGACAGATGGACAGAGACAGATAGACACACACAGATAGACAGACCCTAAACTTGGGATTAACATCACTTTCCTCTTAAAAGGTGAGTGTTAATATGACATTACGTCAGTGAATCCATGGTGTTTGCTACACTGTTTACTCTAGCTGGTACTCCCACGAGATACTAAGTGGTCCCAGGTTTTTTTTTATTATGGTGCTGACCAGGCATCTCAGGCCAATCATGCCAAATTTGGAGGCAGGAAAAATAAAACATATATACGTTTAGTGCGCTAGTGGTAAGAACGTATATATATGTTTGGACCGTTTAGGGGTTAATAGGTGTATGGAAGAGGGTAAGATACCTAAGGACTGGCAGAGAGCATATGTAGTTCCTTTGTGTAAAGGCAAAGGGGAAAAAAGTGAGTGTAAAAATTATAGGGGAATAAGCCTGTTGAGTATACCTGGTAAAGTGTATGGTAGAGTTATTATTGAGATAATTAACCCTTTTACTGTCGATACCCCTGCTCGCACATTTGCTCTCAATAATGGAGAATTTAAAAACAAAATTCTCATGAAATGATAGAGAATCTTTTACTGATGGTAATGAAACCAAAAGTACAAAATTAGTTGGAAAACTTACAAATTACACTCTCATGAAGTTAGCAGTCTCTGCGATATTTATTTTCGACGATTTTGTCCACTTTGAGCCCTATTTTGGGCCAATTCCATTGTTCCAGTCGACTATATTCGTAGCTATTTCAACTGCCCAATAAAGTGATCAGAAATTGGTAATTTCACCAAATTCGTACAAAATTCAAGAAAGGTCAATTTCAAAACAGGGTCCAGAATAAACAATACATACATTCCTAGCACTAAAATAAAATTTTCTCTGTTCAATAGTCATGTCTCCAGGCCTCTCATACATTACACTTCCTTTCTGTTTTGAAATTTTATTCACACAAAAAATTGAAGATTTACTGTTATACTACTTTGAGTTCACTTTCAAGCTTCTTTTATTCAGTAAATCATTCAAAATCATCTTTATTTCTGTAAGATATCTTCCATTCTATCAAATGAGACCAAGAAAACAAGAATGCAACCTTAACCCCTAAACGGTCCAAACATATATGTACGTTCTTAAGCGTAGTGCCCCAAACATATATATATGTTTTATTTTCCTGCCTCCAAATTTGGCATGATTGGCCTGAGATGCCTGGTCAACATAGAATTGGTCTTAACACATCGGTGTGCGCATTATTAAAAAAATCTGGACCACTTAGTACCTTTGTGGGAGCGCCAAGTTAAATTTAAAGCCGCCAGCTTAGAGCAAACAGTGCGGCAAACACCAAGATCCTGTTGTATGTCATATTAACACTCTCTTTTAAGAGGAAAGTGATGTTAACCCCAAGTTTAGGGTCTGATTGAATACTGTCATCTGTGTCTGTGCTATGGCTTTGTCTATCTTCCTTCTGTCTATCTCTTTCAATCTGTCTTTGTCTATCCTGTCTCACAGGTACAGCAACAAATACAAGTACATTATATGTTAGTTATAAATTACCTAGGATAACCCAAAAATCCAGACAAAGTGCTAGTACTCTGCTGCTTGAATGATTGAGTAAAGGTGATGACACACCCTTGTGGCTCTGAGACAGAGAGCTAGATGGATAGACAGACAGACAAATAGACAGACAGACAAATAGACAGACAGACAAATAGACAGACAGACAAATGTTTGTGTACCAGCAAAAAAAAAGCAAGGGGGATGGAATCTAATCTTTTCTTATCAGCTGCACCCTCCCCCACCCTAGTGTATGCTCATCAAACGTCAGATGTTCTCTCCCCTTATCACATCACTGTCACCGGTAGATTTTGTTTTTCATGCTTCAAAGGAACATATTATTACAGTATTTATTATTATTACATTATTACGTATTATTATTACGAATTATTATTACAGTATTATTGTTATTATTATTCTCCTACTCCTCCTCCTCCTCCCCCCCTCCTCCTCCCCCTCCTCCGTCCCCTCCTCCTCCCTCTCCTCCTCCTAACCCTCCCAACCTCCTCCTCCCTCCTCCACCTCCTCCTCCCTCCCCTCCCTCCTCCCCTCCTCCCTCCTCCTCCCTCAGCCTCCCTCCTCCTCCTCCCTCACCCTCCTCCACCCTCCTCCTCCACTCCCTCCTCCTCCCTCATCTTCCTCCTCCCTCTTCCTCCTCCCTCTTCTTCCTCCCTCCTCTTCCTCCTCCCTCTTCTTCCTCCCTCCTCCTTCCTCCTCCCGTCCTCTTCTCCTCCCACTCTCCTCCTTCCCTCCTCCTCCCTCCTCTCCTCCTCCCTCCACCCTCCCATTCCTCCCTCCTCCCCTCCACCTCCTTCCTCCCCTCCTCCCACCTCCTCCCTCTTACCTCCCTCCTCCTCCTCCCTTCTCACTCCTCCCAAACTCCTCCGTCCTCCATGCTCTCCTCCTCCCTCCCTCCTCCCTCCTTCCACCTCCCTCCTTCTCCTCCTCCTACTCCTCCCTCCTCCTCCTCCCTCCTCCCTCCCCTCCCTCCCTCCTCTTCCTCCCTCCTCTTCCTCCCTCCTCTTCCTCCTCTCCTCTTCCTCCCTCCTCTTCTCCCTTCCTTCTTCCTCCTCCTCATCATCTCATCAAATCATCATCACAGTTAGTCATCATCAATCATCATCAGTCCATCATCAATCATCATCCACAATCATCATCATCAATCATCACAAATATCAATCGATCACATCATTCACATCATCAACAATGAATCAACAGTCCTCATCATCAATCATCACAAATCATCATCATCATCAATATCAATCATCATCAATCATCATCAATCATCATCATCATCAATCATCATCAATCATCATCATCAATCATCATCATCAATCATCATCATCAATCATCATCAGTCATCATCATCATCATCATCATCATCATCATCATCATCATCTTCTTCTCCAAAACATTGCTGGGACATATAAATTTTTTTTTTTTTCAACAAGTTGGCCGTCTCCCACCGAGGCAGGGTGACCCAAAAAAGAAAGAAAATCCCCAAAAAGAAAATGCTTTCATCATCATTCAACACTTTCACCACACACATAATCACTGTTTTTGCAGAGGTGCTCAGAATACAACAGTTTAGAAGCATATACTATAAGATACACAACATATCCCTCCAAACTGCCAATATCCCAAACCCCTCCTTTAAAGTGCGGGCATTGTACTTCCATTTCCAGGACTCGAGTCCGACTATAGAAAAAAACCGGTTTCCCTGAATCCCTTCACTAAATATTACCCTGCTCACACTCCAACAGATCGTCAGGTCCCAAGTAACATTCGTCTCCATTCACTCCTATCTAACACGCTCACGCACGCTTGCTGGAAGTCCAAGCCCCTTGCCCAAAAAACCCTCCTTTACCCCCCCTTTCCAACCCTTTCGGGGAAAACGACCCCTACCTCGCCTTCCTTCCCCTATAGATTTATATGCTTTCCCAAATGCCCATTCTACTTTGATCCATTCTCTCTAAATGGGCCAAACCACCTCAACAACCCCTCTTTTGTCCTCTGACTAATACTTTTTTTAACTCCCCACCTTTTCCTAATTTTCCACACTCTGAATTATCTGCATTATATCCACACCACACATTGCCCTCAGACATGACATCTCCACTGCCTCCAACCGTCTCCTCGCTGCTGCATTACCACACAAGCTTCACACCCTATAAGAGTGTTGGGACTACTATACTTTTATACATTCCTTCTTTGCCTCCATAAAATAACTTTTTGACTCCCCCAAAATACCTCAATGCACCACTCACCTTTTTTCCCTCATCAATTCTATGATTAACCTCATCCTTCTTAAATCCATCCGCCGACACGTCAACTCCCAAGTATCTGAAAACATTTACTTCTTCCATACTCCTCCTTCCCAATTTGATATCCAATTTTCTTTATCTAAATCATTGATACCCTCATCACCTTACTCTTTTCTATGTTCACTTTCAACTTTCTACCTTTACACACATTCCCAAACTCATCCACTAACCTTTGCAATTTTTCTTTAGAATCTCCCATAAGCACAGTATCATCAGAAAAAAAGTAACTGTGTCAATTCCCATTTTGAATTTGATTCCCCAAAATTTAATCCCACCCGTCTCCCGAACACCCTAGCATTTACTTCCTTTACAACCCCATCTATAAATATATTAAACAACCATGGTGACATTACACATCCCTGTCTAAGACCTACTTTTACCAGGAAGTAGTCTCCCTCTCTTCTACACACCCTAACCTGAGCCTCACTATCCTCATAAAAACTCTTTACAGCATTTAGTAACTTACCACCTATTCCATATACTTGCAACATCTGCCACATTGCTCCCCTATCCACTCTGTCATATGCCTTTTCTAAATCCATAAATGCAATAAAAACTTCCCTACTTTATCTAAATACTGTTCACATATATGCTTCAATGTAAACACTTGATCTACACATCCCCTACCCACTCTGAAACCTCCTTGCTCAACCGCAATCCTACATTCTGTCTTACCTCTAATTCTTTCAATTATAACCCTACCATACACTTTTCCTGGTATACTCAATAAACTTATTCCTCTATAATTTTTACAATCTCTTTTGTCCCCTTTCCCTTTATATGAAGGCACTATACATGCTCTCCGCCAATCCCTAGGTACCTTCCCCTCTTTCATACATTTATTAAACAAAAGTACCAACCACTCCAACACTATATCCCCCCCTGCTTTTAATATTTCTTTCATGATCCCATGAGTTCCAGCTGCTTTACCCCCTTTCATTCTACGTAATGCCTCACGTACCTCCCCCACACTTACATTCTGCTCTTCTTTACTCCTAAAAGATGGTATACCTCCCTGACCAGTGCATGAAATTACCACCTCCCTTTTTTCCTCAACATTTAAAAGTTCCTCAAAATATTCTCGCCATCTACCTAATACCTCCCTCTCCCCATCTTCTAACTATAATTTTTTTTTTTTTCAACAAGTCGGCCGTCTCCCACCGAGGCAGGGTGACCCAAAAAAGAAAGAAAATCCCCAAAAAGAAAATACTTTCATCATCATTCAACTCTTTCACCACACTCACACATTATCACTGTTTTTGCAGAGGTACTCAGAATACAACAGTTTAGAAGCATACACATATAAAGATACACAGCATATCCCTCCAAACTGCCAATATCCCAAACCCCTCCTTTAACCCTTTGACTGTTTTCGATGTATAAATACGTCTTACGAGCCAATCTTTCTGACGTATATACGTATACTCAATAATTCTAGCGGCTTCAAATAAAGCGGGAGAAAGCTGGTAGGCCCACATGTGAGAGAATGGGTCTGTGTGGTCAGTGTGCACCACATAAAAAAAATCCTGCAGCACACATTGCGTAATGAGAAAAAAAAAACTCTTATCGTTTTTTTGGAATAAAACGCCGACTTTGAGGTGTATTTTCGTATAGTATTTATCGTTGTATTCGCGTTTTCATGGTCTTAGGTGACAACATGGAAAACATATTACAGAAGTAGAGATGATTTTCATTACTTTGACGATGAAAACGACCTTGAAACTGAGCTCAAAGTAGTGGAAATGTTCGATTTTTACCAATGTTCAGGAGTAAATAAATCACACCACACGTCCAATACACGTCAACTGGGGAGTCTAATATTCTTTCACTAGTGCACTGATATTATTTATACCATTTTTACAATAATGCAGTAGTCTGCATAACAGTAAATTTTGTATTTTTTTGTATGAATAAAAAATCAAAATAGAAAGCAATAATAATATAAGAGGGGCCTAGAGATGTGACTAATGAACAGAGCATATGTTATTTTAGTGCCACGAATGTCTGCCTGGTTTATTCTGGACCCTATTTTGAAATTGGCATCTTTTTTAGTTTGCGTGAAATTGGCCAAATTGCCAATTTCTGACCACCATATTGGGTAGTCCAAATTAGTAAATGGGAGGTTTCTTGTACTCAGCTGATAGATAAAATGGAGTTCTGAAGAAATAGCTATGAGTTTGGTCAACTGGAACAATGGAATTGGCTGAAAATAGGGCTCAAAGTCGGCAAAATCGCCGATACGCATATGTCGCCGAGACCGCTAACTTCGCGGGAGCATAATTCCATGAGTTTTCGACCAAATTTCGAACTTTTGGTGTCATTACCATTGGGAAAAGATTCTTTATCATTTCATAAGAAAAAATAATTTTTTTTTTTTTCAAAAATTGAGCAACATAGAATGACAGTTTCAGAAAGGGGCCTGAAACAGTCAAAGGGTTAAAGTGCAGGCATTGTACTTCCCATTTCCAGGACTCAAGTCCGACTATATGAAAATAACCGGTTTCCCTGAAATCCCTTCACTAAATATTACCCTGCTCACACTCCAACAGATCGTTAGGTCCCAAGTACCATTCGTCTCCATTCACTCCTATCTAACACACTCACGCACGCTTGCTGGAAGTCCAAGCCCCTTGCCCACAAAACCTCTCTCCAACCCTTTCGAGGACGACCCCTACCCTGCATTCCTTCCCCTATAGATTTATATGCTTTCCATGTCATTCTACTTTGATCCATTCTCTCTATAAATACTTTGTATATATTCCAAGACAATAGTAAATGGCTAAGGCAGGTGTAAATGTCCACCTGTCAGAGTGTTTGTGACAATTTGAGTACAATTTCAGTACCTAATATTAGTGTCAGAACAAAGATTGGTTATAACATGACAAGAACTACTACAAATTGTAATTATTAGAACATAAAATTACATAAAATAATATGAAAAATAGAAAAAAAGGTATATCGGCAACACTTCTGCAAGCAGCAGGACTGGATGTTGCTGTCAAGTGAGCATCCAGTGCCAACTTCTCAGCCTCATATCTCGGTAAATACCGACCATAAATTTTTTTTTTTATCCTATAACACTTAGAAAAATGTGCTCTTTTTTTCAATAAAGAAAAACGATTTTTTTTATTTTTCAAAATATTTGGGGTGCTGCGTGAGTGTATATATTCGTTTGGACCGTTTAAGGGTTAAATACCATAAGATAATACACCGCAAAGTCACTGTTTTAAACCAAAACCATGATTGGAGTTTCTTTTCTCATTATGTACTGTGTTCTGCTGGATTTTTTTTACTGTGCACACTGATCACTCAGACCCATTCTCTCATATGTAGACCTACCAGCTATCTCCCGCAAGATTGGAAGCCTTTAGAATTTTGGCATAATATTACAGGACTCACAGTGAAAGGGTTAGCCTCTTGAGGGTCCAGCTTGTAGTTCTGTGGTTTTGAAGCCTGGGGTCCAAGCCATAGTACTACATCATGAGCTCAGCTCACTCAGATAAGCTGTAAGTGATAAATTTGGGCCAGGATATGAGAGAGTGCATCTATTTGGTAAGTGTGCACCATATAAAATAAATCCTTCAGCATACAGTGCATAATGAGAAAAAATGGGACAATGTTTTTTATGTTTTTTACAGTTGTATTCATGGTTTCTTGGACTTATTTGATAGAATGGAAGATATATTACAGAACTAGAGATAATTTTAATTGGTTTTAATACTGAAAATAGCTTGAAATTGAACTCAAAATAGCATAAATGTTCAATTTTTGTCAGTGTTCAGCAGTAAACAAATCACATTAAGCATCCAATACACATCAACTGGTGGGTGTAATATACATTCACGAATGTGCTGATATTAGTTATACAATTATTACAATATTGCTAACAGTAAATTTTTTATTTTTTTGGTGTAGATAAAAATTCTTTGTGAATAAAAAATCAGAATGGAATTCATTTGTAAAGCCTAATAAACAGAGGAAATGTTATTTTAGTGCCAGGAATGCCTTCATTGTTTATTCTGGACTCTATTTTGAAATTGGAATATTTTGAACTTTGTGTGAAATTGGCCAAATTACCAAATTCTAATCTTTTTGTTGGGCAGCTGAAATAGTTGATTGGACAGTTTCTTGTGCTCAGTTGGTAAAATAGAAGGAACACTAGTGAAATAACTAAGAATTTTGTGGACTGGAATAATGTAATTGGCCTAAAATAGGAGTCAGTGGACAAAATCGCCAATGCGTAAATATCGCTGACACAGCAAAATTTGCTAAAGCATAATTTTGTGAGTTTCCCATGAAATTTCATACTTTTTGTTTTATTACTTTCAGAAAAAGATTCTCTACTATTTCATAAGAAAAAATTACAAAAATGTTTTTTTTTTTTTTTAATTCTTGGACCCTGTGGACAAGTTTCAGATTGGGTGTCTGGACTCTGGAAGGGTTAAGAGTAAGATGGAGAGTAGGATCGCACATGAACAAGGAGGCTTTAGGAAGGGTAGGGGGGTTGTAGACCAGGTGTTTACAGTGAAACATATAGGTGAACAGTATTAAGGGTAAAGAGGCTTTTGTGGCATTTATGGATTTAGATAAGGCATATGATATGGTCCTAGGTAGTAGGTTGGTAGACAGCAACCGCCCAGGGAGGTACTACCGTCCTGCCAAGTGAGTGTAAAACGTAAGCCTGTAATTGTTTTACACGATGGTAGGATTGCTGGTGTTTTTTCTGTCTCATAAATATGCAAGGTTTCAGGTACGTCTTGCTACTTCTGCTTACACTTAGGTCACACTACACATACATGTACAAGCATATGTATACACACCCCTCTGGGTTTTCTTCTAGTTTCTTACTAGCTCTTGTTCTTGTTTATTTCCTCTTATCTCCATGGGGAAGTGGAACAGAATTCTTCCTCCGTAAGCTATGCGTGTTGTAAGAGGCGACTAAAATGCCAGGAGCAAGGGGCTAGTAACCCCTTCTCCTGTATATATTACTAAATGTGAAAGGAGAAACTTTTGTTTTTCCTTTTGGGCCACCCCGCCTCGGTGGGATACGGCTGGTGTGTTGAAAGAAAGAAGATATGATATGGTGAAGAGGGAGCAATGTGTGCAGATGTTGCAGTTGTATGGAATAGGAGGTAGGTTATTGAAAGCAGTGAAAAGTTTTTACGAGGATGGTGAGGCTTAGGTTAGAGTATGAAGGGGAGAGGGAGATAATTTCCCAGTAAAAGTAGGCCTTAGACAGGGATGTGTGATGTCACTACGGTTGTTCAATATATTTGTAGATGGTTTCGTAAGAGAAGTGAACGCTTAAGTGATGACAAGAGATGCAGGATTAACCCTTTCACTGTTGAGACCCCTGCTCACAAACATACTCTCAGTGTCGAAGAATTAAAAAAAAAAATTATTATTAAATGAAAATCTTTTCCCGATGGTAATGACACAGAAAGTAAAAATTTTTATGTAAAACTTATGGAATTATGTTGCTGTGAATTTAGTGGTCTTGGTGATATTTACTCATCAGTGATTTTGCCCACTTTTAGCCCTATTTTCGGCCAATTCCATGGTTCCGGTCGACCAAACTCATAGCTATTTTGCTAGAACTCCTTTTATTCTGAAAAACTAAGACACTTATGCAACATATGGGAATCTTTATTGAAGAAACGTTTCGCCACACAGTGGCTTCATCAGTCTTATACAAAGCAGGAAGGTGTAAGGAGAGGAGAAGTTTGAGGTAATCAGTCCCTCAGCCTGGAGTCGATGTGTTCAGTATATCAATCTTGTAGAAAGTACAGCACAGGGCCGTAGCAATGGCTTATATACTGTAGTCAGGTGAGGCAAAGCAGGAGGCAGGGGGGGGGGGTCATAGTGGTACCATCCACTAGTCTAAGTAGGTCTTCGTCTAAAGGTTGGACAAGTTTTGAAGAATTCTTTGTATCAAGATCCCATGATGTTGCAGTGTCTGACAGTTGTGATGATGATGACGCTATTGTGTGGCGAAACATTTCATCAATAAAGATTCCCATATGTTGCATAAGTGTCTCACCTCTTCAACTTGTTGGTTTTCAAAGCCATTCATCGCATCCTTTTATTCTATCGACTGAGTACAAGAATCTGTCCATTTACCATTTTCAGTTGCCCAAAAATGTGATAAGAAATTGGTAATTTGGCCAATTTCATACACAATTCAAAGAAAGCCAGTTTCAAAACAGGGTCCAGAGTTAACAACACAGACATTCCTAGCACTAAAATAACATTTTCTCTTATCATTAGTCACATCTCCGGGCCCCCTTGCATATTATGCCTGCTTTCCATTTTGAATTTTTATTCACACAAAAAATAGAAGATTTACTGTTTTGCAGAGTTCTTCCTTATCGTAAAAATGGTATAAATAATATCAGCATATTTGTGAAAGCATATTAGACCCACCAGTTGAGTGTATGGGACGTGACAAACATTTTTGCTAGTTTGAGCTCAATTTCGAGGTACGTACTTTTAGTCCGTAAACCATTCAAAATCATTTCTATTTTTATAATATAACTTCCATTCTATCAAATGAGACCAAGAAAATGAAAATACAACCATAAATGCCATATGAAAATACACCACAAAGTCGGTGTTTTAAACCAGAGTTTTCTTTTTCTCATTATGCACTGCATGCTGCGAATCTTTTTTTTATACTGCACACACTGACCACTCAGACCCATTCTCTCATATGAAGGCCTACCAGCTTTCTCCCACAAGATTCGAAGCCGCTAGAATTTTGGCATAGTATTACGGGACCAACACTGGCTTGCAAGCCATAATATTACAGGACGGACAGTGAAAGAGTTAAAAGATAAAGAATTTAACACAAAGTGGGAGTTGTCACAATTACTCTTTGCTGATGACACTGTGCTTTTGGGTGTTTCTGAAGAGAAATTACAGAGGTTGGTTGATGAGTTTAGTAGGGTATGTAAAAGAAGGAAATTAAAAGTTTCCTAACACACACAACTCAAAAAATAGTAGTGAACAGGGCAAGATCCAGCATCAGTGAGGTCAAATGCTCAGTGCCCCAAGGCACTGTCCTGGCACCTCTACTGTTTCTCATCCTCATAGCAGACATAGACAAAAACACCCGGCACACTTTTGTATAATCATTTGCAGATGACACTAAAATAAGCATGAAAGTCACTACGGTAGAGGACACTGAAAAGTACAGGAAGACATAAACAGGGTTTTCCAGTGGGCATTGGAGAACAACATGACATTCAGTGGTGATAAGTTCCAGCTGCTTAATTATGGAAAGAATGAAGAACTCAAAAGGAGCACTATATACAAAACTCAAGAGGGTCACCAAATAGAACGTAAGGAACGTGTAAAAGACCTAGGAATAATTATGTCAGCGGACATTTCTTTTAAAGACCATAACAAGACAAAGATCATGACAGCCAGGAAGATGACAAGGTGGGTATTGAGAACTTTCAAAACAAGGGAAATAATGCTGATGGTGACACTCTTCAAATTGGTAGTGCTCCCTCACTTAGAATATTGCTCAGTGCTGACAGCCCCATTCAAGGCAGGAGAAATATCTGAGCTGGAACAAATACAGAGATCGTTTATGGCTCAAATTGAGCCTATAATGCACCTAAACAACTGGGAATGCCTGCATGTCTTGAACATGTATTCATTGGAGTGGAGGAGAGAGAGGTGCATGATAATATATACGTACCTGGAAGGTACTCGAAGGCTTGGTCACAAATCTGCACACTGCCATAACAACATACTGGAGTGAGAGGAAGTGTAAAATAAATATACTGGAGTGGGAGGAAGTGTAAAATAAACCCAGTGAGGAGCAGGGGTGTGGTTGGGACAATAAGGGAACACTGTATCAACATTCGGGGCTCAAGACTGTTCAACATCTTACCAGAGGATATCAGAAACATGGCTGGAACCAGTATAGAAGCCTTCAAGAGGAAACTGGACAAGTATCTTCACCAGGTGCCAGATCAACCAGGCTGTGATGAATATGTGGGGCAGGAGGCCTCCAGCAGCAACAGCCTGGTTGACCAGGCAAGCACCAGACGAACCTGGCCCATGTCCGGGCTCAGAGAGTAGATAAACTCTCAAAACTCTTCAAAGGTATATCAGAGGTATAGGATAGAGTAAAGTGATGAAGATAACAAAAAATTTAGGCAATAAAAGATTGGATATCAATATGGAGGAAGTGAATGTATTCATATATTTGGGAGTGTACTTGTCAACAGATGGGACTATGAAAGATGAGGTGAATCATAGAATTGATGAGGGGGAAAAAAGTGAGTGGTGCACTGAGGAGTCTCCAGAGACAAAGAATGTTATCCATGGAAGCAAAGAAGGGAATGTATGAGAATATAGTTATACCAGTGCTCTTATGTAGGTGTGAAGCATGGGTGATGAATGTTTCAACTAGGAGAAGGTTGGAGGCAGTGGAGATGTCATGTCTCAGGGCAATGTGCAGTGTAAATATAATGCAGAGAATCCGTAGTGTGGAAATTAGGAGAAAGTGCAGGGTTACTAAAAGTATTATCCATAGGGCTGAGGAGGGGGTGTTGAGGTTGTTCATACATTTAGAGATGATGGAACGAAATAGAACTACTTTCAGAGTGTACAAATCTGTAGTGGAAGGAAGGCAGGGTAGGAGTCAGCCTAGGAAAGCTTGGAGGGAGGGGGTAAAGGAGGTTTTGTGTGCGAGGAGCTTTGACTTTCAGTAAGCTTGTGCGAGTGTGTTAGATAGGAGCAAGTGGAGACAAATTATTTTTATGACTTGACGTGCTGTTGGAGTGTGAGCATGGTAACGTTTATGAAGGGATTCAGGGAAACCAGCAGGCCAGACTTGAGTCCTGGAGGTGGGAAGTACAGTACCTGCACTCCGAAGGAGAGGTATTGATGTTGCAGTTTTATAACTGTAGAGTAGTGATGAATGGTTTGAAAAACCGACATAAGTGTCTCAATCTTCAACTGTAGAGTAAGCATGCCTCTGTCAAGACAGTGATGGAGTGAATGATGATGAAAGTTTTTCTTCTTTTTTGGGTCACCTTACCTTGGTGGGAAATGGTCAGTGTGTTAAAAATAAAAAAAAATAAAAACCATTGTCAAAATACCTGCAACATTGAGGAGAGTGTGTAGGGATGTAGGGAAGGGCCTTGTTAACCCTTTGAGGGTTTTCGTCGTACTAGTACGTCTTACGCGTAGGGGTTTTTGACGTACTAGTACTCATAAATTCTAGCGACCTCAAATCTAGTGGGAGAAAGCTGGTAGGCCTTCATATGAAAGAATGGGTCTATGTGGTCAGTGTGCACAGTCTAAAAAAATTCCTGCAGCACATGGTGCATAATGAGAAAAAAAAAACTTTTTCCATTTTTTTTTAATAAATCAGCGACTTTGCAGTGTATTTTCGTATAGTATTTATTGTTGTATTCTAGTTTTCTTGGTCTCATTTTATAGAATGGAAGACATATTACTGAAATTGAGATGATTTTGACTGGTTTTACAATGAAAGGTGCCTTGAAATTGAGCTCAAAGTAGCAGAAATGTTCGATTTTTACCAAACTTCAAAAGTAAACAAATCGTGCCAAGCGTGCAATACACGTCAACTGGTGAGTCTAATATTCTTTCACAAGTGCACCAATAATATTTATACCATTTTTTACACTAATGCAGTAGTCTGCATAACAGTAAATCTTATATTTTTTGTGAGAATAAAAATTCAAATGTGGAAAGCAAAAGAATATAAGAGGGGCCTTGAGACGTGACTAATGACTAGAGGAAATGTCATTTTAGTGCCAGGAAAGTCTTTCTTGTTTATTCTGGACCCTATTCCGAAATTGGCATCTTTTGAAATTTGTGTGAAATTGGCAAAATTGCTAAATTCTGACCACTGTACTGGATAGTTGAATTTATAAATGGGTGGTTTCTTGCACCCATTCGATAGAAAAAATGGAGTTCTAGCGAAATATTCATGTTTTTTGTCGACTAGTACAGTGAAATTGGCCGAAAATGGGGCTCAAAGTGGGCAAAATCGCCGATCCGTAAACATCGCCGAGACCGCTAACTTTGCGAGAGCATAATTCCGTAAGTTTTCTATCAAATTTCAAACTTTTGGTGTCGTTATGATCGGGAAAAGATTCTCTATCTTTTCATAAGAGAAAATAATTTTTTTTTTTTTTTAAATTTGGCCGACCCTGAGAACGAGTTTCGGAGAGGGCCTGTCGACCCTCAAAGGGTTAATAATACACTATTAGTGTAGGGGAAGACCCAGTTAATAATACATATACATGTATATCACTGTAGGGGAGGACCTGGATAATAACACAAACGGTAGGGCCCCGCTTTGCGGCATTCTGCTAATGCGGGCATTTCAAATTATGACCAAAACTTGCTATATGGCTCCCCCTATCTTTCTAATATAGTCACCGCTCCCCACCCAGTTTGCTTACATTCTCCGTGAGCACGACTCTCCATTATACTATTTGGAAACTTTCCAAAAATTCAAGTGTTTCAAAGTTATTTCATATTTGATATGTACTCTGATAATTATACAGTGGACCCTCGACCAGCGATGGCATCGATTAACGATAAATCTGACTAGCGATACATTTTAACACAAAAATTTTGCCTCGATTAGCGCTAAAAAACTCTACCAACACTATTCGTTCCGTCTGAGACGCGTCCACTTCTGGCCAGTGTTTACAAGCCAGCCAGCCACCGCGATCGCTTCCAAGCATACAATCGGAACATTTCATATTATCACAGCCTTTTTAGTGATTGCACCTGCAAAATAAGTCACCATGGGCCCCAAGAAAGCTTCTAGTGCCAACCCTACAGCAAAAAGGGTGAGAATTACTATGGATATGAAGAAAGAGATCATTGCTAAGTATGAAAGTGGAGTGCATGTCTCCGAGCTGGCCAGGTTGTACACAAAACCCCAATCAACCATCGCTACTATTGTGGCCAAGAAAACGGCAATCAAGGAAGCTGTTCTTGCCAAAGGTGCAACTATGTTTTCGAAACTGAGATCGCAAGTGATAGAAGATGTTGAGAGACTGTTATTGGTATGGATAAACGAAAAACAGATAGCAGGAGATAGCATCTCTCAAGCAATCATATGTGAAAAGGCTAGGAAGTTGCATGACGATTTAATTAGAAAAATGCCAGCAACTAGTGGTGATGTGAGTGAATTTAAGGCCAGCAAAGGTTGGTTTGAGAGATTTAAGAATCGTAGTGGCATACATATTGTGATAAGGCATGGTGAGGCTGCCAATTTGGACCAAAAAGCAGCTGAAAAATATGTGCAGGAATTCAAGGAGTACATAGACAGTGAAGGACTGAAACCTGAACAAGTGTTTAATGGTGACACTGACAATGTTGTGAAACACTTTAGGAATGTCATAAAGGAACGGGAGGTACAGGCCTCTATGGGCAGATATGTTGTGCGACAGAGGTCCAGTGACTCTCAAGCTGGTCCTAGTGGCATTAAAAGAAGAAGGGAAGTAACCCCGAAAAAGGACTTGCCACCTCAAGTCCTAATGGAAGGGGATTCCCCTTCTAAACACTAAGACCATCAACACACTCCCCTCTTCCCATCCCATCAATCATCACCAGATCTTCAATAAAGGTAAGTGTCATGTAACTGTGCATGTCTTCAGTTTGTGTGTATTAAAATTAATATTTCATGTGTTAAAATTTTTTTTTTTCAATACTTTTGGGTGTCTTGCATGGATTAATTTGATTTCCATTATTTCTTATGGGGAAAATTAACTTGACTAACGATTATTTTGACTAACGATGAGCTCTCAGGAACGGATTAATAGCGTTAGTCGAGGGTCCACTGTACTTACATGTAACTGTACCTAAATACACTGCTGGCATGCAGGTACATGTTAACCCTTTTGGGGTCGGCAGGCCCTCCTCCCAAACTTGTTTTCAGGGTCGGAAATTTTTCGAAAGAAAAATAATGATTCTTTCTTATGAAATGATAGAGAATCTTTTCCTGATCATAATGACACCAAAAGTATGAAATTTGATGGAAAACTTAGGGAATTATGCTCTCACAAATTTAGCGGTCTCGACGATGTTTACGCGTCGGCGATTTCGCCCACTTTGAGCCCTATTTTCGGCCAATTCCAATATTCCAGTTGACAAAAATCATAACTATTTCGCTAGAACTCCATTTTTTTCTATCGAAGGAGTACAAGAAACCACCCATTTACCGATTTCAACTATCCAATAAAGTGGTCAGAAATTGGCAATTTTGCCAATTTCACACAAATTTCAAAGGATGCCAATTTTCAAATAGGGTCCAGAATAAACAAGACAGACATTCCTGGTACTAAAATAACATTTTTCTGTTCATTAGTCACGTCCCCAAGGCCTCTCTTACATTTCTTTTGCTTTCCACTTTGAATTTTTATTCTCACAAACAAATAGAAGATTTACTGTTATGCAAACTACTGCATTAGTGTAGAAATGGTATAAATAATATTGACGCACTTGTGAAAGAATATTAGACTCACTAGTTGACGTGTATTGGACGCTTAGCATGATTTGCTTACTTTTGAACTTTGGTAAAAATCAAACTTTCCTGCTACTTTGAGGTCAATTTCAAGGTACTTTTCATTGTGAAACCAGTCAAAATCATCTCAATTTCTGTAATATGTCATCCAGTCTATAAAATGAGACCAGGAAAACTAGATTACAACCATAAATACCATACAAAAGTATAGTGCAAAGTCACTGTTTTAATCCAAAAACACGGTCAAAGATTTTTTTCTCAATACTCACTGCGTGCTGCAGGATTTTTTTTATACTGTGCACACTGACCACATAGACCCATTCTTTCATGTGTAGGCCTACCAGCTTTCTCTCGCTAGATTTGAAGGTGCTAGAATTTAGGCATACTAGTTCGTCAATAATCCTGGTGCGTAAGGCGTACTAGTACGTCAAAAACCCTGAAAGGGTTAAGTGTAACATGCTAAAAGCCCCTTGTATGCAGAGCATTATGGGCAGGCTTAAAATTAACTTAAGATTAACTAAGCAATGCTATATTCAGTGGTAAAAATTATAGTAAACAAGTAACAATTAGTAGATGAATGGTTCAGAGAACCGACATGTTGATAACTTAGACACATGTGCAACTCTTGGGTATCTTTATTGAGGAAACGTTTCGCCACACAGTGGCTTCATCAGTCCATACGTAGGAGAAACTTGAAGAACAGGAGAAGAATGAGGTAATCAGTCCCTCAACCTTGAGACGATGTGTTCAGTGACACGACCTATGACTGCTGCACCTCTCCTGCCATACGGTTTATAAGCTGCTTCTCCGCTGATATGCCGTATTCTATTCAAGATTGATGGACTGAACACATCGACTCAAGGTTGAGGGACTGATTACCTCATTCTTCTCCTGTTCTTCAAGTTTCTCCTACGTATGGACTGATGAAGCCACTGTGTGGCGAAACGTTTCCTCAATAAAGATACCCAAGAGTTGCACATGTGTCTAATTTATCATCAAGTAACAATTAAGCACAAATGAGTATTTCAAAGACAGGTCATATACTCATTTGCTGAGTTGCTGAACATTCAATAGAATGGAGTATTCTATTCGGCAATGTAATTAAAAAAAACAAAGTTTGATAGGGTCAGAGGTTGTACATTTATGAGATACAGTTTTTTTTTTTTTTTTTTTCAACAAGTCGGCCATCTCCCACCGAGGCAGGGTGACCCAAAAAAGAAAGAAAATCCCCAAAACGAAAATGCTTTCATCATCATTCAACACTTTTACCACACTCACACATATCACTGTTTTTGCAGAGGTGCTCAGAATACAAAAGTTTAGAAGCATATATGTATAAAGATACACAACATAACCCTCAGTATTTATTTAGTTGTGGGTGAGTAAGTGATTTTTAAGAAGAGACTTGAATTTATAAACAGACAGTGTTTCTTTTATATTCACAGGTAATGAATTCCAGATTTTTGGGCCTTTTATGTGCATTGAGTTTTTGCATAGTGTGAGATGGACACGTGTTATGGTCATGCGTTCTGTTGAGGTTGGTAAGGAAACGTTTGAGGGGAGGGTTTATATCCGAGTTAAGTTTTCTATGTATATAGTAGGTACAATAATAAGTATGGATGTTTTGTACGGTGAGTAGGTTTGGAGTTTTGAATATTGGTGGAGTGTGCTGCCTGTAGTGGGAATTTGTTATCATTCTGACTGCAGCCTTTTGTTGGGTAATTAATGGTCTGAGATGGTTTATTGTTGTTGAGCCCCATGAACAAATTCCACAGGTGAGATAGGGGTAAATAAGTGAGTGATATAGGGCCAGGAAGGCTGACTGTGGAACATACTACCGTATCTTCAATAGTATGCCTAGGGTCTTGGAAATTTGTTGTACATGTGTTTGAAAATTGAGTCTATTATCAAGGTGGATTCCTAAGAATTTTCCCTCTGTGAGCTTTGTGATAGGTGATCCGTTTATCATTATGTTAAGAGGGACATCTGTGGTTCTGTTTCCAAACTGAAAGAAGTAGGTTTTGTCAATGTTGAGAGTAAGTTTGTTAGTCATCATCCAGGTAGATATTTTCTGTAATTCGGTATTTACAGTATTGGCTAGCATGACTGGGCTCGGGTGAGAGAAGACGTATGTAGTGTCATCTGCAAATAGTGTGGGTTTGAGTAGTTGCGATGCATTTGGTAGGTCGTTTATGTAAACAAGAAAGAGAAGAGGGCCAAGGACACTGTAATTGGCTGTGTGGAAGAGTTTGCTCCATTTGTGTACACATATCTTCACTAACAATGATGATCTGATAAGAAATGTCACCATATCAAAAACAATATACTCAGATCACAACATAATTGAGGTTCAGACATGTATGCGTGGAGCCTCAGACCGACAAAATGAGACTAGTCACGAGGGAGCATTCACCAAATACAACTTCAATAACAAAAACATAAAGTGGGACCAAGTAAACCAAGTCCTAACGATATAAGCTGGGAAGATATACTAAGCAACACAGACCCAAACTTATGCCTAGAACAGATTAACTCGGTGGCACTCGATGTATGCACAGGCTTATTCCTCTAAGAAAAAGGAGGAGTAGATGTAAAATAGAAAGAGACAGGCGCTCCCTTTACAGGCGACGGAAAAAGAATAACAGAGCGGCTAAAAGAGGTCAATATTCAGAAATGCGCAGGGAGACACTGGTCAGAGAAATAGCAAGCATCGAACTTAAGCTAAAAGAATCTTTAGGAGTCAGGAATCGCGGGAAGAACTAATAAGCCATAAATGAAATCGAAAGAAACCCAAGTATTTCTTCTCCTATGCCAAATCAAAATCGAGAACAACGTCCAGTATTGGGCCCCTACTTAAACAGATGGGTCCTACACAGATGACAGCAAGGAAATGAGTGAGCTACTCAAGTCCCAATATGACTCAGTTTTTGCAAGCCGCTAACCAGACTGAGAGTCGAAGATCAAAATGAATTTTTTATGAGAGAGCCACAAAATTTGATTAACACAAGCCTATCCGATGTTATCCTGACGCCAAATGACTTCGAACAGGCGATAAATGACATGCCCATGCACTCTGCCCCAGGGCCAGACTCATGGAACTCTGTGTTCATCAAGAACTGCAAGAAGGCCCCTATCACGACCCTTTTTCCATCCTATGGGAGAGGGAGCATGGACACGGGGGTCGTCCCTCAGTTACTAAAAAAACAGACATAGCCCCACTCCACAAAGGGGGCAGTAAAGCAACAGCAAAGAACTACAGACCAATGCACTAACATCCCATATCATAAAAATCTTTGAAAGGGTCCTAAGAAGCAAGATCACCACCCATCTAGAAACCCTCAGTTACACAACCCAGGGCAACATGGGTTTAGAACAGGTCGCCCCCTGTCTGTCCCCAATACTGGATCACTACGAAAAGGTCCTAAATGCACTAGAAGACAAAAAGAATGCAGATGTAATATATACAGATTTTGCAAAAGCCTTCGACAAGTGTGACCATGGCGTAATAGCGCACAAAAATGCGCGCTAAAGGAATAACAGGAAAAGTTGGTCGATGGATCTATAATTTCTCACTAAAAAGAAAACAGAGAGTATCGTCAACAGAGTAAAGTCGAGGCAGCTACGGTGAAAAGCTCTGTTCCACAAGGCACAGTACTAGCTCCCATCTTGTTCCTCATCCTCATATCCGACATAGACAAGGAAAGTCAGCCACAGCACCGTGTCTTCCTTTGCAGATGACACCCGAATCTGCTGACAGTGTCTTCCATTGCAGACACTGCAAGGCTCCAGGCGGACATCAACCAAATCTTTCAGTGGGCTGCAGAAAACAATATGAAGTTCAACGATGAGAAATTTCCAATTACTCAGATATGGTAAACATGAGGAAATTAAATCTTCATCAGAGTACAAAAAAAAATTCTGGCCACAAAATAGAGCGAAACACCAACGTCAAAGACCTGGAGTGATTATGTCGGAGGATCTCACCTTTAAGGACCATAACATTGTATCAATCGCATCTGCTAGAAAAATGACAGGATGGATAATGAGAACCTTCAAAACTAGGGAGGCCAAGCCCATGATGACACTCTTCAGGTCACTTGTTCTATCTAGGCTGGAATATTGCTGCACTCTAACAGCACCTTTCAAGGCAGGTGAAATTGCCGACCTAGAAAATGTACAGAGAACTTTCACGGCGCGCATAACGGAGATAAAACACCTCAATTACTGGGAGCGCTTGAGGTTTCTAAACCTGTATTCCCTGGAACGCAGGAGGGAGAGATACATGATTATATACACCTGGAAAATCCTAGAGGGACTAGTACCGAACTTGCACACGAAAATCACTCACTACGAAAGCAAAAGACTTGGCAGACGATGCACCATCCCCCCAATGAAAAGCAGGGGTGTCACTAGCACGTTAAGAGACCATACAATAAGTGTCAGGGGACCGAGACTGTTCAACTGCCTCCCAGCACACATAAGGGGGATTACCAACAGACCCCTGGCAGTCTTCAAGCTGGCACTGGACAAGCACCTAAAGGCAGTTCCTGATCAGCCGGGCTGTGGCTCGTACGTTGGTTTGCGTGCAGCCAGCAGCAACAGCCTGGTTGATCAGGCGCTGATCCACCAGGAGGCCTGGTCACAGACCGGGCCGCGGGGGCGTTGACCCCCGAAACTCTCTCCAGGTAAACTCCAGGTATTGACTTCTGTTGCTGAGGTATGACTTTAGGTAGAGGGAGTGCCCTCTTACACCATAGTGTGACAATTTTATGTGGAGCAAATCATGCTAAACTGTATCAAAAGCTTTACGTAAATCAATGAAGATCCCCAGTGAGTCTTCTTTTTTCTCGAGTGCAGTGTATATTTGTTCTAGAATGTGTATAATAGCATCATTCGTATTTTTATTAGGCCTTAACCCAAACTGACAGGGGTTGAGTATGTTATGGGAGATGAGGTAGGAATAGATTCGCTTATGAATTAATTTTTCGAAGATTTTAGAGAGAGAGGGTGTAAGTTGCATATTGGCTTACAGTTATTCAAGTCTGTTTGGTCTCCTCCTTTATGTATCAGGGTGACCCTCGCTATTTTGGGAACTGTAGGGAAGGTAGAGGATTCTATGGATTTGTTAAAGAATGTTGCAATGATTGGTGATAGCACTTGCGACACTTCTTTGTATACAGTAGGGCCCCGCGTTACAGTGTTTCACCTTACGGCGTTCCGCTAATACGGCGATGTCAAATTATGACCAAAATTTGCTATATGGGAAGCGGTCTTTCAAATATGGGGCGCCCCACCCGGTTTGTTTACATTCTCCGTGACCACATCTATTATGTCAGGAAACTTTCCAAAATTTCAAGTATTTTAAAGTTACTGCGTATTTCATATGTACTCTGTTAATTATACTTAGGTGTTCCTGTACAGGTCCACCATCACAAATCCGGCAATCAGTTATTCGTTTCCTTAAATTATTCAGCACTAATTTCGGCTAGCATAATTTCAAATTTTTAGGGTCGCCACACCAACCTGCTGGTACTGTTTAGTGGTGCTACTTACTGCATAAGTCATTCTAATTTCTTTTTCTCCATTTATTGTTATAACCTGCTTACTTTTAGCCCTAGCCATGGTTCCAATGAATAAAAAATGCTTTTCATTGTGTAAAGCACCTACACAGTACATTGTCCATTAAAGGTAAGGTGGCTTTGAAGCCACTGTCAGTTGCCATGAGCTCAGTCTCGTGATGCAGGAGAATATGCTTTATTATTATGCTAATATCAACACTACAGCTTATTGCCTATCACAATTGATCTAATATGACATAATAAACATTATAAATAACATAAACATGTTAAATACTCCAGAATGAAAAATATTTGGCATAATACCGAGCAGTTTGACAGAGGTATGAAGAGGACATGGGATACAAGCACCATTCTCCTATCCCTGTCTTGGGGGCTTATATTAGAGAAAACAGAGTGTAGCAGTTGGCTATCTGTGATATACACTCGTACTGCACCATAAAACTGAAACAAAAAAGCTATTTTCTCTATATAGATTATCACACATAGCAGCATATGTGTAGAGAACCTAGGATAACCCAAAAAAGTCAACGTGGCTTATTTTTAGTACCTGGCTTGGGTTAGCCATATATGATTTTTGGTAAATATTCGATTCCCAGCCAGGGTAGAAACATTGGGCGCGTTTCTTTACACCTGTTGTCTAGTTTTACCCATCAGTAAATGGGTACCTGGGTGTTAGCTGACCAGTGTGGGTGTTATCCTGGGACACTGACCTAATTTGCTTGATATACTCAGCATAACAAGCGGCTTTCTATATAGTAGTATGTCACTGATGTCAGTTAGGCCTGTATACCTTGTACATGTACGTGTAGTAAATATAAATATAATTATTATTACTATTATTATTTTCTCAGTTGTTTGTTGGGTTATCTTACTGAAACTTGGGCAATGTATGATGGAAAGATACTTCTTAATGTACACCAAAATTGAAAGAAATCAGACCATAAATAGCGGAGTTCACTTCTCAGCCATTAGCGGCCGCTTAGCGGTATATTTCTGTATGGTTTTTATGATTATATTCTCGTTTTTTTGGTCTCATTTGATAGAATGGAAGATATATTACAAAAATAGATATGATTTTGATTACTTTCATGACGAAAAGTACCTTGAAATTGCGCTCCCCGTAGCGGAAATGTTCTATTTTTTAGCAATGCTCAAGAGTAAACATATGACGTCACCATCCTATATCTGTCCGCCTGCCAGTCCAAATTCCAATACGCAGTCAAGACTGGGTTGATATTATTTATTTATGGGTTGACATTATTTATTATTTACTGATGGGTGAACATAGACAACAGGTGTAAAGAAACACACCCAATGTTTCTACCCTGGCTGGGAATCAAATATTTACCCAAAATCATATATGGCTAACCCAAGCCAGGTACTAGAAATAAGCCACTTTGACTTATTTGGGTTATCCTAGGTTCTCTACACACATGCTGCTGTGTGTGATAATCTATGAAGAGGAAATAGCTTTTTTGTTTCAGTTTTATGGTGCAGTTTGAGTGTATATCACTCCGTTTTCTCTAATATAAGCTCCCAAGACAGGGACAGGAGAATGGTACTTGTATCCCATGTCCTCTTCATATAAATATTGTTAAGCCATAGTCTGCATAACAGTAAATCTATTTTTTTGTGTGTGTGAATAAAAATTCCAAATGGTAAGCAAGAGTAATGTAACAGGGGCCTGGAGCCATGACTAATGAACAGCGAAAATGTTATTTTAGTGCCAGGAAGGTCTGCATTGTTTATTCTGGACCCTATTTTGAAATTGGCATCTGTTGAAATTTGTGTGAAATTTGCCAAATTGCCAATTTTTGACCACGTTATTGGGTAGTTGAAATAGGTGAATGGGCAGTTTCTTGTACTCAGTCGACAGACTAGAAGTAAGTAAATAAGTAAGTTTATTCAGGTATACACAAATACAGTTACATAGATTATGATACATAGCAGTGTATGTATAGAGAACCTAGGATAACCCAAAAAAGTGAAAGTGACTTTATTTCCAGTACCTGGCTTGCGCTTGCCATACATGATTTTTGGTAAATATTTTTTTTTTCTCATTTACCTGTTGGGCTATCTCATTGAAACTTGGACAATGTATGATGGAAAGATGCTTTGTAACGTACACCAAAAATAAAAAAGACGGACGATAAATAAGGGAGTTCACTTCTCAGCCATTAGCCGCCTCTTTGCGGTATATTTTAGTATGGTTTTTATGATTGTATACTCGCTTTTTTTGGTCTCATTTGATAGAATGGAAGATATATTACAGAAATAGACATGATTTTGATTGCTTTCATGACGAAAAGTACCTTGAAATTGAGCTGAAAGTAGCGGAAATGTTCGATTTTTGCTGGTGTTCAATGAACTTTGTGTAAGTCAAGTTGGTTAATTTTATTAAGTGTATTCTAACCTAACCACTCTATAATCCAGCAAACTCAGTTATCCGGCACACTACAGGTCCCAATGATGCCGGATTTGTGATGGAGGACCTGTACCTAAATATACTTATACACTGTGCTAGTGTGCAGGTACACATTAAAATCGCTACGTCTCTCTCTACTCATGACCCCAATACTACGTAATAATAATCACTCTTGGGCACATTAATGTCTTATTTTACATTAATATAGCTTATAAACATGATATACTCACAGAATAAAAATTGACGTAAATATGAGATTTGTTTACAAAGCTGTGTGGGTAGTGTCGGAAGAATTACATTTTCTCTAGTCAAACTTGGGGATAACTATAGAAAAATATTCTTTTTGTATACCTTCACTCTATATATAGCATTTCACGACCCTTGTGGGTTTAGTGCTTTTTATTATGATAATAATAATAATAATAATAATATCTTCATTCACTTTAAAAATGGTGTGTTGCTGTTTGTTTATTCTGTTCTAACTTGTACACAATGCAAGAGTACGTACGTATTTGTATTTTGATGTATAGGTCCGCCATCACAAATCCGGCAATCAGTTATTCGGTTCCTTCAGTTATTCAGCACTAATTTTGGCTAGCATAATTTCAAATTTCCAGGGTTGCCACACCAACCTGCTGGTACTGTTTGGTGGCGCTACTTGCTGCATAAGTCATTCCAATTTCGTTTTCTCCATTTATTGTTTTAACCTGCTTGCTTTTAGCCCTAGCCACGGTTCCAATGAATAAAAGAAATGCTTCTCATTATGTAAAGCACCTACACAGTACATTATCCATTAAAGATATAGATTATCATACATAGCAGCATATGTGTAGAGAACCTAGGATAACCCAAAAAAGTCAACGTGGCTTATTTTTAGTACCTGGCTTGGGTTAGCCATGTATGATTTTTGGTAAATATTCGATTCCCAGCCAGGGTAGAAACATGGGCGTGTTGGGCGTGTTTCTTTACACCTGGTGTCTATGTTTACCCATCAGTAAATGGGTACCTGGGTGTTAGTTGACTGGTGTGGGCGTTATCCTGGGACACTGACCTAATTTTCTTGAAATACTCTGCATAACAAGCGGCTTTCTATACAGTAGTATGTCACTGATGTCAGCTAGGCCTGTATACCTTGTACATATCTTTCTTTCAACACACCGGCCGTATCCCACCGAGGCGGGGTGGCCCAAAAGGAAAAACGAAAGTTTCTCCTTTTACATTTAGTAATATATACAGGAGAAGAGGTTACTAGCCCCTTGCTCCCGGCATTTTAGTCGCCTCTTACAACACGCATGGCTTACGGAGGAAGAATTCTGTTCCACTTCCCCATGGAGATAAGAGGAAATAAACAAGAATAAGAACTAGAAAGAAAATAGAAGAAAACCCAGAGGGGTGTGTATATATGTGCTTGTACATGTATGTGTAGTGGGACCTAAGTGTAAGTAGAAGTAGCAAGACGTACCTGAAAACTTGCATGTTCATGAGACAGAAAAAAGGACACCAGCAATCCTACCATCATGTAAAACAATTACAGGCTTTCGTTTTACACTCACTTGGCAGGACGGTAGTACCTCCCTGGGCGGTTGCTGTCTACCAACCTACTACCTAGGTCTTGTACATATACATGTAGTAAATAAAGATATTATTATTATTATTATTATTATTATTATTATTTTCTTAGTTGTTTGTTGGGTTATCTTATTCAAACTTGGGCAATGTATGTTGGAAAGATACTTCTTCATGTACACCAAAAATGAAAGAAATCAGACCATAAATAGCGGAGTTCACTTCTCAGCCATTAGCGGCCGCTTAGTGGTATATTTTTGTATGTTTTTTATGGTTATATTCTCATTTTTTCGGCCTCATTTAATAGAATGAAAGATACATTACAGAAATAGATATGATTTTGATTGCTTTCATGATGAAAAGTACCTTGAAATTGCGCTCACAGTAGCGAAAATGTTCTGTTCTTTAGTGAAGCTCAAGAGTAGACAAATGATGTCACCGTCCAGTACCTGTCCGCCTGCCAGTCCAAATTCCAATACGGCGTCAAGAATGGGTTGACATTATTTATACAATTATTACAATAATGCAGCAGTCTGCATAACAGTAAAACTTCTATTTTTATGTGAATAAAAATTCCAAATGGTAAGCAAGAGTAATATAAGAGGGGCCTGGAGCCATGACTAATGAACAGAAAATGTTATTTTAGTGCCAGGAATGTCTGCATTGTTTATTCTGGACCTTATTTTGAAATTGGCATCTGTTGAAATTTGTGTGAAATCTGCCAAATTGCCAATTTCTACCCTCCAACTGGAGGGCCCAAGAAAGAAGAATGAAGAAGACGAACGATACCCCCAGCCTGGGGCCCACCACTGGGTCACCATCTGGAGAAGACCCGGGCCGGAAGTACCGGCGAATCAACAAGAAGAAGCCAATTTCTGACCACTTTATTGGGTAGTTGAAATACGTGAATGGGCGGTTTCTTGTACGTACTCAGTTGACAGACTAGAAGTAAATAAGTTTATTCAGGCATACACAAATACAGTTACATAGATTATCATACATAACAGTGTATGTATAGAGAACCTAGGATAACCCAGAAAAGTCAAAGTGACTTATTTCCAGTACCTGGCTTGGGTTGCCATATATGATTTTTGGTAAATATTTTTTTTTTCTCAATTGTTTGTTGGGCTATCTCATTGAAACTTGGGCATTGTATGATGGAAAGCTGCTGCTTAATGTACAACAAAAATAAAGAAGACGGACGATAAATAAGGGAGTTCACTTCTCAGCCATTAGCCGCCTCTTTGCAGTATATTTTCGTATGGTTTTTATGATTGTATTCTCATTTTTTTGGACTCATTTGATAGAATGGAAGATATATTACAGAAATAGATATGATTTTGATGGCTTTCATGAAGAAAAGTACCTTGAAATTGAGCTCAAAGTAGCGAAAATGTTCAGTTTTTGCCCATGTTCAATGAACTTTGTGTAAGTCAAGTTGGTTAATTTTATTAAGTGTATTCTAACCTAACCACTCTGTAATCTGGCAAATTCAGTAATCCGGCACACTGCAGGTCCCAATGATGCCGGATTTGTGATGGAGGACCCGTAATTATTATTATAATAAAAAAAATTGAGGTAAATGTTTTAAAACTCTTACAAACATATGTGAATGAACTAAAAGTAGACACATATTAATATGCATTTATTTCACCTGACCAAGTGATCGCCCACTACCTGTGTTTACTTGTTTACTCTTTCATTAACTAGTTGGCTCTCATTGACGATGGCATCTAAGCTTAGCTGTGATAAAAAGAGGAGTTGTAAGCCTCTTGCTTTAAGTGCCAAGTTGGAGGATGATGGTGTGCCAATCTGATTTTATTCAATAAACACCCTGCCACTCACCTCTCACACATTAATATTAATATTTTAAGGTAAGTAATAAGTGTACTCTTTGTGTATCTTACCTTTTATGGTGTTTTTAATGCCTATTTCTATTGCTAACTTAACATAAGTTAGTGTAAACTTGTTGTCTGGCATTTATTGCATATTTTATATGTGCTCTGATAATAATACTTGTGGACCTGTGTGGTAGCTGGGTGGAGGGACAACATTACGTTTTCTCTGCTCAGCCATCAGAAAAAACGTGTATGAATCTGTGTTTTGCCCAGCCACTCCCCCACTCTGCTTTTGTTTACAATTTTCGGCATGAATTATTCATTACTTCTACCTTCGTTTATGGTGGCATCTAAAGGTAGTTGTTAGAAACGATTAAATTCAGTGAACAAGGTATGTCGATGCTAATAATATGGCTCTGGGCCACAGTGTAGGTAGCCGGTAGGTGTAGCCCAGGCGGGCTACACCTACCGGCTACCTACACTGACTTCTTACAAATAAATACTACTCACCTTCCTTCCTATATTAAGACTACACATATTTTAAGGTAAATAGTGAGTGTACTGTATGTGTATTTTAACTCTCTGGGATGTTTTAAATATCGTATATTAAATATGAGACAGGGAGCCAGGGCTACCTACACCTGGGCTACCTACACCTGGGCTACCTGCACCTGACTTCCTACAAATAAGTACTACATTAAGATCACAAATACTTTAAGATAAGTAATGAATGTACTGTGAATGTATTTTACTTTGTGTGTTTTTAATGCTTAGTTCTATTACTAACTTAATATAATTTAGTGTAAACTTGTTGTCTGGCATTTATATGCATTTATAAATGGAAAAAATGGCGTTCCGCCTTCCGGCGATGTCTGCTTTCCGGCGACAGCCTGGAACTTAACCCGCTGTATAAGTGGGGCCCTACTATATAAAGGGTGGGAAGGTATTTAAATCTCCTGTCTTGTTTTTTAGTGTGTTGATAATAAGGAAGACTTCTGTTGGGTTAGTCGGAGCTAGGAACAGTGTGTTCGGGTAGTTACCAGTGAGGTAGTCATTGGGTGGGGTATTCGAGCTTGGGATTTTATTGGCACGATTTTTTCCTATGGTGGTGAAGAAATCATTGAGTCTGTTTGGTGTTTCAGTTGGTGGGAGTTGGGGTTCATCTGGTTTTGTTAGTTCAATTGCTCTATTTCCTGATATCTTTTTTGTTCCTAGAATTTCTGATGGGGTTTTCCAGGTCTTTTTATATCACCTTTTAAGTTGGATAATGTT